>JAHWFP010098701.1:0-27345 GCA_023313725.1 Lithobius niger | reverse complement strand
TGTTTAATAGTCTGGAATTATATGGTGTAACAAACGTAACACTTTTACAAAGGAATTGTTCGCTAGCACTTTATAGCTCAATGAGATTAAAACCTAGCAGATTATTTATTTAAAAGTTGCTTTATTTTTAGTAGCGTTGGGAACAATATGGCATCTTATTACGAAAATGCCGATTCTGGAAAAAACAAGCCGATGCCGGTACTTTTTCCGGTACTAGTTAACCTGGTGCCGGTCTGATACCGATACCAGTGGTACCTGCAGCCGATCCCGGTACTAGTATTGGTACCTGCACAGCCTTAAAAATAATACTTAATTTAACCTGTCATCCACTACCACTCAAAGGAGTGTTATCTTGATATTACCTTACAAAAAAAGGTTACATTTACAATAGTTCTAAATATTTGTTAGTAATTTATGTTTAGTGTTGTGCATGTATCAGTTCCTAGGTGTTGGTGAAAAACTACAGGTCTGAAAAAATGTAAGATGAATGTTGTGTCCCAACTTTTGAATTTTTAATTCCTCCTGTTTTCTTAACTAATTTTAAACTGCAGATAATTTGTAGGGGATTTTTTTCCTGTAGAAGTGGCAAACGATCATGGAATATGCTGAATAGCACAGTCTACAACGTAGTTGCTCAAGCCAGTCAGTGCGGGCAGAAACATTTGTTACTGTATTTACAAAGTTTTGTTGAATTACGTACAGTATAATAATTGTGAATTAGCGTACGTTAGAATTGTGGTACAGTATTTCCTTTTCTTTTGTAATTGGTCAAATTGCTATTTTATTTTCAAAACTAGCATATACAGTGAAACCTCTTTATAACGATGTCCAAGGGTCCTTGAAAAGTAAAATGTTACATCAGGTATATTGTTATAAACAATCACTTTTGCATGCATTGCTGCTCAAAGAACCTCGGAAATAGCATTGTTATAACAGGTTTATTGTTATAAGAGGTATTGTTATAACGAGGTTTGACTGTAGTTGTGTGTGGCTCCGTCATCATTTTCGTAAGGTGCACATTTGTTGTAAAAAGGTTTGCTGTAATAGATGTTTCAAATTTCTGTGCACAAATCAGTAGTGCTTTTGGCGTAATTTGATGAATTTAACCAAGACTGGTTGTGATTACTGTTTGCTAACTGCCACATGGACGTAAACACTAATTGTGCTATTTTGTCCCAAAAATTGATAATAGAGATGATGCACAAGAACATGTGTATTGTTGCGATTAGCGTCCCACGTTATGTATGAAAGCTGTGCTTTAGTGTTACTTGCTAGTCCACTTATTTTGTCCATCTTTGATTAAACTTATTTACCGTACTTGCACTATTATGCAGCGGCTCGAATATAAGGCGAATTGGGTGCAATAAATTCATAAAAAATAAACGGGCACGATTATAAGACGAACGAATTTCACCCAAGATTCCACCAATGCATCTCTTACCAATATAGTTGGTACCATAGTAACTTTACAGTTCAGCCAATGCCGATTGAGAATACTTTTTGTTGTATGGATTTCTTTTTTTAATTGTTGATTCCATAACAGTTGTGAAGGTCCACTCTTAGTTATATTTCAGTTTTTACTAAATAATTAAAAAAAAACTATTGGAGCTACGGTCTTCTCATTAGCACCAACGGATATCTCTCGAAAGAACGTTTAAATTGTTTTATTCAAACTTCAAAATCGGTCAAACTTTTGTCGAGTTATGGATATGCGCACAAATATAAGACGAAGATGCAGTTTTCAAGGGAAATTGGAAAAACAATACCGTCTTACATTCATGTTCAAAATATTAAAGGTTTAACTCACTCGACTTGGGTTTGCACGTCGGCGAATTTTCGGCCTTTTAAAGTAGTATACACACCGAGGAAAGGATAGAAAAACATACTTTCCTCGGTGTGTATATAACTTTAAAAGGCCTGAAGAAGAACCGAGGAAAGGATCGAAAATTCGCAGACGTGCAAACCTAACTTGAGTGAGTTAAACCTTTAATATTTTGAACATTATGAAACCTCAACGTAAAATCCCCATTTTCAGCCTTACATTCAGGCCAGCATGGTATAATCAAGATTTCTGGTCACACACTTAGCGTTGGTTATTGTTTACTCTTAGGTATAGTATATTGGATTATGTGAACGTATGTCATATTATTACGACACTACACCACAAACAGAAAACTTGGATACAAAAGTTTTGATGAAAGCCCTGTGTGTCTGTACATTTTCTACAACTGTGTTGTACAGTATTTATTATTTTGAAAATTATATTCTTTGTTGTGAGTGCGACTTAGAACTGCCTGTTTTTGTGTTCTTCTAGTTCAGCTGTGTTGAAGGATGTAATTGTTTTGTTGTACTGGGTCATTTCTGCCATGATGAGGATTTGTTTAAATACAATGTTGATTGTAATTGTGGAAAACAGGCATGGTGGAAAATTTAATTATCACGAATAATAAATTTTATTATTAGTCAACTTGCAGCTAATAATTTAAAAAAGATTATTAATACTAATGATACATCTTGATAAACAGTAGGTAAAAGCGGAAATAGGTTCAAGAACATGGGTTCATTTTCATTGTCAGCTTCAACTCTCGGTGACAAGTTAGGAGATAAATGGTTGTGGAACGATTTGGTCATTTTTGGGGTGCGTAAAATAATAAGGAAAAGCTATTTGAAGATACCTTTTTGAGCTGCGTTGTTTTTATGAAAGAATGGTCAATTGGTCATGCTGAATCTGTTAGCAGAATAATTTATGTGACAGAAGGAAACAAAATGGTTGCCGATTTGCAGCTTTTTCACCACGTTTTGCTACATTTATCAGTCGGAGGCATTAGTTATCCAGCATGAAGACAGTCATGTTAAATTATAACTTGCCTCTATAATTTCTAGTGAAGCAGTGCAAGAACTTATAAGGCATACATGCTAAATCTACCCTCCTGAAATGCTTGCTGGTCAGAAATCTTTAAATTACCTAGTTACAATTTCTGATCATAAAGCAACTTAGCTCAAAAATCATGAAAGGGGGTGTAACTAGGTTATTTCACAATTTCTGAAAACTTCCGAAAATTGCAAAATATTGAAGTGGGGAAATATCCTTCAAATTGAAATGTGCATTTTGTGCTGTTGTAATCACTGTGATCAGTTGTATCTGGACATAATTGCTTAAAGCTAAAATGAAACCGGAAGTGCACTTTAGTGCTAACTAGTCTGAGCCGAATGCAAATGGGTATGATGTTTTCGTGCGTACCATCGCCATTCCCCTCACTTCAAATCCCTTATTTTTAAAACTTTTAATGTATCCAATTGTCTATTATTGTATTCAGTAAGCAAATAAGACCCTGCTGTAAGTCAATCACCGATTATTGCATTCAGTAAGCAAGTAAGACCTTGCTGTAAGTTAATCACCGTGATTGTTTCCACAAACTTTGTAACGATTCACCTCGGTACCGTTCAATGTAAAACAAAATTGTTGCAAGTACCGCGGTATCAACGCTCGTGCGTGCAGTGATTGTTTCTGCCCACTTTAAAACAATTCACTCCACTCTGGGAGCCAGCATCTACGAAATAACAACCTATCGTCGTTTGGTTTAAAGTTGTCTGCTCTTGGCTCAACACGGTTCGCATTTTCAGCTCGACAACAAAATTTAAAGCTTATTGCCTGCAAAAAATGCCACATTCCATTCGACTGACAAAGTTTGCAAGGTAGCAATGATAAACGTCACGCACTGCAATTGCGGTCAAGCTTAACGCGATTGTCTTACGTGTTTTCGCTTCGTTTAAAGTTGCCGTCGCTACTGATACTTACGGTATTAATATAGTATATGACCATGCAAAAATACTACACTCGTTACCACATTAGTCATGTAATAAACATCTGTAAGTGGCTGGCAAACGGCGATAACCTGAGTAATAAACATAAGCAGCCAAGTATTTCCCGACAGAAGACAATTTTGAGAAGTACAGGGGCACTGCCTTTCTTCCTCTAGAACAGATTTAGCACTACTACTTGAAAAGGGATTTGGCAGAGGTTTGCAGTTTAGATTCCACCACGTAGCATAGAGTATTCCAACCTGCTGTAAGAGGTTCTCTTTAACTCAACACTAAATCGCATCAAGGAAAAACACACGGGGGGGTGGGGAAAGTAGGAAATAAGGTAAGCATAAAAAAAGACTTAAAACAAACTGCTAGTCGTCCAATACGGTTGGTACAGTTTTGAATTCCTTGAAAAAGTGCGCTGATAAAGAGTGGTATTGCATCTAGTTTTAAAGGGCTTGGGACAATGGTTTCGGGTCGCTGCATTTGTGAAGAGTGTGAGTGAACCAATCATTTCAGGTCGGTTCTCTACTATTAAGAAACTTGAAGGTCAGAATGAGGTCACCCCTTGCTGATATTTTGATAACAGGTAAACGACGGCGACTATAGTTGAAAATTTCAGACATCGTATAAAAGGAAATCGCTCGTACACCACCACGTTGGAAGTATACTGTAGTTAATGGTAGTGAAAGTCAGAGCCCGTTGGTGGTGTTAAAGTGGCACTATCACCGGTAGAAAAGCGATTGAACATACCGTGGCGCCATCAATACTCTTTATCTTTACAAAATGCTCCCAGGTGCGCGAGGACATTCCAGATTTTCACTCAATAATTAAGGTGGTTGTGGCTTGTTTGTTTCATTGTGCATTCCTTCGCTTGGTGCAAGAAAGTCCTAGATAGTGCTAGATGTTGTCAGAATCTGCGTATTTTCATCGGTGATAGTGCTACTTCCGAATTCCGAATTGTCTTTTTATACGTCGTTATTTGTTATCAGAACCTTGAAACATCCTTTATGTTGGTGTAATATGTTGGTGATCACTGTTAATAGTAATTTCACTCCCAAATGAATAAATAAAATTTGTCAGCTGAATGCCTTCCTTCTCTGAACATTGCTTCCAGCCTGTTGGGCTTACACGGAAAAAGATGCTGTGCAGGTCAAGCGATTTGTGCACGATGATGGGGCAGCTGTGCTGTTTCTCCATCTTTGTTCCATTGCTGGGAGGGGTGATATTCTTGCATTATTTTAGTTTAGCTCCCTGCTGCTTGTTTGAAGAAACAAATTTTGTAGTAAATATAAAAAAAATAATGAAGACCACAGTGGAGCCGACATTTAAGACTTAAGTTGAATAGACTAAAAAAGAATAATTTCGTAAAGCTCCAATCCTTATAACCGGGATTGGGCGGCGTTCCTGTTGCAAAAGAATAGTAACAACCCTTTCACTTAAGACATTAGTCACGCTGCCAAGCTGGTGACTAATGAGGCAGGTATGGGGTTGGGCACTGACATAGTTGTGACATCAGGAATAATGGGGAAGACGAGGGATTCTCCTTTGGTAACTGATTTATGAAAGTAGTTAACAGAATTGGCGGCGTTCTTGTGAAGCCTGCAAAACAGGCAAGGGCTAACTGTCTGCTCATCAAAGGGTCTCGTGGCACCTTTGCTGCAACGGCATTCTGGCTTGGGTGTAGGCCCAAGTAAGTACTGCTTCAAGGAACAACGTAGTATTAACCTATTAGGACTTAACTTAAACAAAATACACAACCAAAGCCAAGCTTGTATGGTTGGATGAGCAGAGAAAGTTCACTGCTTGGCAAAAAGTGTTTTGTCGTAGGCTGCCTTCCAGCTGGCCTCAACAACATTACAAGGAAGCCGGTTCCAGTGGTCAATCGCACGATATGAAAAGAAGTGTTTCCCTACATTGGTGTTCACACGTGTGTGTTGCAACTTGAGGCGGTGCCCACGAGTGCCAACAGAGGGGGCCAAGGTTAAGTACCTTTTAGTTACCAATAAGGGCAGAAGATTATGCATTACGATTATGTATTGATATGTGCTTTACGAACCCTGAAAAAATTCACAAGTCCAATAACGCACAATCTCGCGTTGCCAGAATTAGTCCAATTTTGCAAATTTTCGACAGTTCAACCGGAGGAAGATGGAAAAACGTCTCCCACCCGTCTTCTTCTAGCTAAGTTTGAAGTAATTCGATCCTCTGGGTTACATCCAACTTACTGTTGTCTTAGCATGGCTCCTATATTGAATAGGTAGTTTCCACTCTTCCGTGTGGCTTTTGTGTTGGGAGCCATTTTTCCATCATTCTTCCTTCAGTTCTACTGTCAAAAATGTGAGAAATTGGACCAATTTTGGCGATACGAGATTGTGCGTTATTGGACTTTGAATTTTTTCAGTATTCGAATCGATATGTGTGACGGCATTCTGTGGAACCCGTAGTCTACAGGACATGAAGGCCTATTCTGCAACTACTTAATTAAGAATGCGGAAATGCAGACATACTGCCCAACCCCATACCTGTCGCAGGAGTCACCTGCTCAGCAGAGTGGCTCAAGTGAAAGGATTGTTATTATTCGTTTACAATAGGAACGCCGCCCAATGCCGATGTACCAGTTACAATTTTAAGAATTAAAAGCCTTAAAATTGGTTTTGACTTTGAAAATGGTTTCTTCTGTTGTGTACGAATCATATTAGCAGCTGGAAACGAACTTGACCCTTTCACTAGTGAATTATTTCTTGCGACTTTTTAAGTCCCATAGAATAGTGAGGTCGGTCACGGGATTCAAGCCGGCAACGCTGACTACTGGACTGTTGCAGCTCACTTTGTTCAGGGGCCTCTTCACAAATCTTGTGGCACGCGTAGTGAATTACATTTTGGTCCGTCTAGTTTTTCTTTTTCAAGGAAGCCATTAGCGAAAGGGTTAATATTATAGTTCCTTGTGGAGACTATGGGTGGCTTCAAGTACGTAGGGAGGTTTGACTTGCTTTCAGCCATTTTCAGCTTTAAATATCAACAGTTTCTAGTTGTAGAACTGAATTTAAATTGCCTTACAGCACAGAAGGGCAAGCTGTTAAATCGGCATTGTTGTCATTTCCAGTGTTGATTATTTTCTGATGTAGCTATTTTTTCCAAGCTGTAGTAATTTTTTTAAGACAGCAGGGCAATTAAGGGTCTGCCAAAGGAGGGCAAATTTGGGTTAAAAATGAACTTGGTTGGGACCTGAAACATAACGGCATCCATTATGGCTCCAAAATTCTACATTATAAGGCCTAGGCCAAACAATTCTAGTAGGTAGTAGTAGTTTAGTTTAAATTACAGGATAACTCTTTAAATTTTGGTTGCCACTCGGTGAATGAAAGTCAACAGTTGGCAACTTGAATCTTAGCCGTATTGTACTTGCTAAAAAGGCAAAGAGCTATAGAGACCGACATTCAGTTCAACTAGCAACATCACGGGAACCGCATAGCCTAAGCTAGAGACAAATGGTTATGCTTAGATTTACGACTACTACACAATTTCTTTTCTACTTAAATTTTCTTTCATGATATATTTGAGAAAAAAAACGCGCAGTCAGGGTTCAGACAATTTTTTAATTTTCAATTTCCCGACATTTCCAGGTTTCCCAGGTGCATCCAATGGCAATTTCCAGATTTTTACAAGATGTTTAGTTACGGAAAGAGGCACTATAGCTAATGTTTTCATTAATATTTGTACAAAAATAATCCAACATCCCAGAAAATAGCTGTTCAGCGACTAGTCCAGATGGACTATATTTATTTAATTAATTTATTTTGCTTTGACCGTACACAAGGTACAATAGGTAGAGTTACAAGAAAACATGACAAAAAAAAAATGTATGATGTAGGTTAGGTAACATGTATAAAAAGGTTGGCAGAGAAGCCACGTTAGTCTGTGTTTTCGTCAGCATCCTGGAGAATTGAAGTTTATTGAACTTATTTCTAAATTACTTCCACATATTAAAGCACAAATTGGAATATTTGCTACTAGTCTAGGATTTTGTTTCTGATCTGTTAATTCGATGGAACTTACAAATCAGACAAAGCCATTTTTTAACTTTCCGGGTTTTGCCAGGTGTTAAAAAAATTTCTTGTTTTCCCTGAGATTTTGGCTAGTTTTCCCCGAGACTTCCAGGTTGAACCCTGATTGTGCAAGACCTATTAAGTACACGGCAAATAGAAATTAAGAAATGGTGAATACTTTTTAAGGTCTAATGGCAAACTTACGATTGCTAATGGATTGACAATTGAGATGGTTGGGCCATAATTACACACTCTTCTACTGCAGATACATTTTCCTGGCTAGCCTGACAGTATGAATGTGGTAAAGTTCAGCCTTTTAATTCAAAGGCTGGCTGTTCACATAAGGGTACTATTACAAATGTAGCAGGTCGGCTCACTAACTACAAGATGAATTATTGGGATACCATTTGCCAAAATATTTTCACAAAGACAACTAAAAAGAGGCAATCTTCTCAGGCGCCACCTAAAATTCGTCATACAAACTTTTTTTTTAATCTTTGCTTAGTGTAGCACCAAAAGAAAATACTTACAGGCTCGGTCCAAGTTTGAAGTCATACAATTTTGAAACTTGGATCGAGTTTAGCGAAGCATAAGCCTATTCCATTGCACAAGTACTTTTTCGAAGCCAAAGTAAAACTAACGATTTTTTCAATAACCAAAAGAAATTTTTTTTAAATACCTGCGCTTGTTGAGATGAGCTTTTAAAACGGCAAAACTTAGTGTAGTAGTAGTTCTACTATTTTGACAACATTCATGCTTTTTATTGTGCAGGCTTGACCAAGAGTCACGTTAGGTTGGAAGTGCGATGCAACGACTTTGCACACCATGTTACCAACCCGTGGAATGCACTTTCAGGCACCGTGATCAGCACTGGAACTGAACTTGTTCAAGGCTTCACTGGAAAGCTTTAACGCAGCTAAATCCCAAGTCTGAAGTACTGCTTTTAACGATGTTACGAGCCTCTGGCTCTGCGTTTTTTTTTTTTTTTAATTATTATTATTACGCAAACATGTGAAGGAGGGGAAAATAAAAACCCACCCACCAACACGTAAAAATTTGTTTTTGCCCGAGAAACATTTTTTTTGTAATGGCCTAATAAAGAATGCATATTAAGAGGTTTGAAGGCGACTAGCTATTCGGAACTAGTCTATACAATTCTGTTAAAGGAATTGAACATTTGTTTACTTTTTTCCATTTTGTTTTATTTTCCGACATAATACATATATTCTTTGCACATCAACGTTGACTGGGTAGTCTTAGGCTATATACATTGGTTACCAAAAAAATAAAAGTTTGTACGACTAAATACTGACCAACAGACAACAATTTTATTGCACAATCGAGTCAATTTGCCAATTTAAGCTAAACAAAATTTACAAAAGCCATCTTGCCGCTCACCAACACATTTGTACATGTATATTTAGTAGCTGTACCAGTTTCCTTTTTTTGGGAGAGTGATGGGGTGATTAATATTTTTTGGGGGTGAGTGATGGTGTGATTAACATTTAATGCATTCAACAAGAAATGTAATACTTTTATTTTATTTTCACATATGCGGATAACCTCATTAAGTTACACGAGTAAATTTATTTACAGTCATTAAATTTCATGTCGGTATTGTCAATTTAATTTGCCAAACTATTAGCCTATCCCACCAACACATTTATAATTTAAAAGGAATTTATAATTTAAAGGGAATTTATAATTTTAAGGCTTTCATAATTTTCATTTTCAAGAGAAACAAAGAGTTACTGAGGAAGGAAATAATTTCACATGAAAACTAGAAACACAATTCAGTTTGTTAGGTTTTATAAACCAACACAATTAGGGATACTAACAACACACACCATTTTAAATTTTTCACAAATTCTTGATTAAGTACACCAACAGGAAACAAATTTACGAGCATTGACTTCTACTTTCCGTCCATAATTTCACTTATCACCTTATCCTGAGATACTAGGCTAGTCCTGTACACAACTATTGTGAATATCTTGAATAAATTATACACCACATCCGACGATCACGGATACATTTTTTGTTCTACAACACTTGTTCAGACTTCTTACCCCCGAGAGTTTATATAACTTATTTTCCAATCTTCAAGCTAAGCTTTAGTCGTGATTGTGCTGGCCGTTCCTCCTTCTTGATTTGGCTTTTCCAGTTGTTTTCCCAGATATTCCCAGTTGTGAACCATGAGTTTCTGCACGGCTAGAAGGGCTTCGTATCGAACATTGGGATCTTCGTGGGAAAGATGTTGCATTACCAACTGTTTACCTCCAAGCTGTTCAATGGTGTGCTTCCCTCTTGGGTAGTGACGTACATATTCTCCGATGTCGTGGGCTGCAACGCTCAAAACCAGTGGATCTTTACTGCTCTCCAGCAAACGCACCAGAATTTTAAGAAGCTCGTAATTCTTTTCATTCAAGCGCATGGCATTTTCGCGCCAAAACTTGGCAGACTTGTGGACTGGGCTCCACTCGAGGCGACCGGCTTTTAACTCTGTGGAATATTCGTCAAAAGAGCTCAGGTCTTGAACGCTCTCCTGCAGTTTCGTGTTCAAGAATTCGATGTCTTCGATGACGTCAGGGTCGTCAAATTTTCGTCCCTGAAGGATGTCAAGCTGCTTCAATACTTTGCACTGTACCATGGCAATGGCGTTGGCGCGGGAAATGTCAACGTCCCCTGGCTTCTCCAGCATGTTCCGGAACACGGCAAGGATGATGCGAGTCACCTTTTCCTTCACGCTTTCGCTGAGAATGTCGGCCAGGATCGGAATGGAGTTGTACTTGTGCATCTTTTCAGCAAGGGCCGGATTGAAGGACAGAACCCACAGGCAGAAGGTCAACTGGTACTGAATCTGGAAGTTGACACGCCCACCTAAAACCGCAACCAACGTCGTGATTCCGTCAACGCCGACAAACGCCAGACGGTAGGCATCAATGCGGAGCATCATTTGCAGGCAACTTGCGGAGGACTGCGTGAATTCGTTGTTGGACTGCCTCAGTTGATCTTTCAACCATGTTAAGTAGAAATGCAAGTCTGAGCCGTCCATCAATTCCCGGCTCCAGCAGGCAATCTTGGAGATGATACGGCTCGTCATGTTGACTATGAAGCCGTCTGGACGATTCAGCAAGTTGATGAATGGGGTCCAAACCGGCTCTCGGGACTTCCTGGCGTACTCCTTGAATATTTCGACCCTGCTCTTGTCCTCCTGCAACATGTCGTCTATCATGGTCAGTATGTACTGAATGGTTTGGTCCTTGGAAATATGGCCGAGCAAGTTCATGAAGGTGGTTGCACATTGCATACGGTTGTCCCGCAGAATGGCTTCGCGTTTTTCTTGGGTGGTACAATCGAAGGAAACTATGAAATTGTAGTCGTCTTGCGTAATCATGTGACTCTGCTTATACGACTGCCAATTTACCCTCTGACTACGTACATCGTTTGCTCTTTGCTGCAGCATGCTAGTTGCTGCCAATACATCTCCCTTTTCCTCATCGTCTGGCAAATCAGAAAGACTCTTGAACTTATCAGTTAACGCCATGACAGATATTATTTATGACCAATGTATAAGTAGAAATGTACGAGGTTTGCAAGCAACTACCTGAATCGGAATGGGCGGTGGTTGCGAACCAGTTCTGGATTACGCATGACTGGTTCCAAGGATAACAAGGCTATCGGTCCCAGCTGCGATTCTTTCCCGCAGTCCTCTTTTTTTTTTCAGATTTCTGTAGCTGCATTTTTCCGTACTGAGCTAGATGCTTATTCTCAGTGAAAAAAAAAATTAAGTTCTCAAAATATTTTCCGTGCTCACCGCAAGGTTGTATTCAGCCTTTCAGTTTAAACTTGCCAGCAAGTAAGTAACGTTGCCAATCCGTGTAGCACCTGTTGTACACGAAAGCATTCTGTAAGCACGTAACCGCATGAAGCTTTGGTATTTTGTTATGATTAACGAGACCAGTTCATGTGAGGTCTCGCATAAATTATTAGTGGTATTAAATGGAGATGGCAATCATCTGGAACGATTTATCAAGTGTATGATGTACTGAACACAACCACCAGATGCTATCGTATAGGGCACCTGAGATAGCTAATTGCCGTCAAGGTTTTTTTTATTAAAAATTATTTTTTTCCTAACCCCGATTGTAAAAATTCAAGCAAAACATATCATCGACATCGGTCGCTGTTTCACGATTTTGTGTTAGTACAATACCGGAAACAATCAATTGCTGGGACCGATGGCCTTGTGGTCAGGCTCGAAAGTGGCTACGAACTAAGGAGCAACAATTTTAGTTGGATGGTGATTGATGTTTCGTTGTACCTACCTAACTAGTTATAAAACGAATCATTTACCAATTTTGAATGATAAAAATGGTGCACCAACGTATCAGATTATCCGGCGGTCCGTTAAAGCTTGATATTTGAGTAGAAAACTAGAAGTAACTTGTGAGGAAGCATCGAAGTAAGTATTCTGTTGGCAGTCATTCTCCCGCACACCGTTAAAACGCAACGGTAGCCGATCGTCACTGTTGATATTTTCTAATTTATTACGGTGTAGAGCCTGTAAAATCTGGATAAGATGGCTGTAGAATTTGAGAAATTCGAAATAACGGAGCAAGACTTGGAGGATGAGTTTAATATCAACAGACGACAGCCTTTCTTAACAAAGAAACAACATCTCTATGGTAAGTGACTGAAAGATAAAAGGGTTGTGTCTCTGGTCCCGGTGACGGGATCCAAGTTTGAAAGACTGGTCCGATGAATTCGTTGAAAACTTGGCCTTGATCTTGTCTGAACCCAACCTGCCTAATAACAAACAAAACCTAACCTAACCAACTGTAAACTAATCATGATTACTTTAAAATAATCGAATTAATAGGATTATTTTGATTGAAATCAGATTTTAATAACACGTAACATTACAACAATATTTAAGACATACACCACAAACTAACAACTTTAACTTTAGTGGTCATCGTGGCTGAGTTGTGAGAGAGCTCAGCCTGGTTGCTGGAGGTTTACGGATCTGGTCGAACCCCTGGACAGGGAATCTTGGCAAAGTCCCTGCCAGGACTGCCGGCCAGGGTAGTGTGCGAGGCTACCATGCTCCTTCAGCAGCTATGGGAACTATTCTGGCCAATTCTGGACAATCTTTTGGGCCCTACGATGATTGGAGGTTTCTCGGATCGAATCCCCGGGTTGGCACCTCCCTTTACCAGACATTTATTCTTCTCTAAAAGTCTGGTAGTGTTTAAAATTGAGCTGGTTCAGCCATACAAGCATTAAGTTGCTTCGGCCGACTTAAGGCTCAAAGAAATTAATTAAAAAAAAAAAACTATTTTTTACTTGGCAGTTACTACTGCCAAAATTTCAATACGTGTTGATCTCTTAATTATTAAGTTTAACACGTGATTACCATGTATAAATTTCAATGTTAACATGTGCACCACAGTAACTATTATCACAGTAATAATACCTAGTAAAGTCGGTGTAAGTGTTGTGGAGAAATGGCACAGTCCTCACACACGAGCCGATTAAATGAACATGGTCACATCAGCTTCAGTTGCCGCCAAGAAGTAATATGTTGCAAAGTCCTTTAGATTTTTTCCTAGATTTAAGGGTTTGAATGTGGCCATTAATTGTCCTACTTTGGTTGTTCCTAGTCGGTTGCGTATTTTTGCATGGATCATGCCAAAAAAGCAGAAGACATATACGTTCCTGACTGCAGAAGTTTCAAGAGCAGTGTATTTTATTTAGGGTTGTAAGTTCTTGTGTACTTGTATATCAACAGTTTTGTGTCAAATCTGGTCCTGATTATAATCAGGTGAATTTCAATTTTAGTCAAGTGATTATAATCGTAACAACCCTGCTTAAAACGGCAATGATTATATTAGCACTAAGCTATCCAGATGGGCTTTGGGCTAGTAAGTACACTCGGACCTGTACGGAAGTTCCCCCCCCCCCCCCCCCCCCCAAAAAAGGCATTCAACCAAGAATCTAGAAATATTACGCTAGCCGTCAAGCGAAGGTCTCTACAACTTGGATAAATGGGAAGGCCTCTTTTTGGGTAAATGACTGGTGGTGTGCCTTAAAGGCATTGTGTGCGCTGCCTCTTTTGCGACTGTCGCTTCTTAAAGCTAGCCGGACACTTGATGTATTAAAAAGAGCTCTGACGATGTGGGCACCAAGTGCAGGGTTCGAATTATCTCAGAAAATTGCATACCTGTAGCAGAAAAGTGATACAAAATACAAATTTGCATAGCAATCACGAAAAAATGATTAGTGCTTTTTAAAGATTAAGTTACGTAGACCTAGTAAAAAATATATTTTAAAAAATTTACTCTATTTCAGCTGACGAACATAGCCATTTTTGTTTTACTTTTACTGTACTACACCCACGTCTACTTGGACAGGATCTTGACACCTTGCATGTAAAGTTATTTTGACCCGTGTCTGAAACATTAGGGCTGCCAACTAAAACCGAGAGCGCCGCCAGAACTAATAATTTCTTAGAATTCATCTGCCACGCGTGTCTGCCGTTTAAGGAAGGGAATAGTATCTTTTTGAAAAATTCGGAAACTAGACTTTGAAAGTTAATCCAATGACTTGCTTTGTTTGTAATTTTCGACAGACACTCTTCCTTCATATTTGGTGTGGAATAACGCCGTCTGTCTTCGTCAGCTTTCTCTACTTGGCCTACATCAGATTGAACGATGCATCTTTTTGTATTCTGCTCGTTTGACTAGATGCAAAAAGATAAAAAAAAGATGCGATGTTCAATCTGATGTAGGCCAAGTAGAAAATAACGATTAGTAGAGAAAGCTGACGAAGACAGACGGCGTTATTCCACACCAAATAGGAAGGAAGAGTGTCTGTCGAAAATTACAAACAATGCAAATCGTTGGATTAACTTTCCAAGTAGAGTTTCCGAATTTTTCAAAAAGATGATTTCAGTGCTTTGAAGTAGCAAACCATACGGAATAATATCTCTGTGTCAGCCAACACTATCATGAATATGCCGTTACAATGTTTTGTTAGTGTTGCATCACTGATCTGCGACACATTATTTAATTTTGCACCGCTAAACACTAAATTTGTGGTGTAAACTGTCTTGCGATACCGGTCACTTCAAGCCCTGCAGTGTTATGGTGCCAACCTACAAAGCTTTCGTAAAAGCCATTGTTAGAGTATTGTACGAAAGTCTGGTCACCGTGTTTAGTGAAGGATGTCAAAATTGTTGAGTCTGTCCAAAGGAGAGTCACTCAGATGGTTGGGACCTTGCAAATTGCGATCGATGCATCCAGTACGATGTACACCTTGCCTCTCTTGGGCTGGAAACCTCATGGTCAAGGAGGCAAAAGTTAGACCTGGCCTTCGTTTTTAAACTTTTGATAGGGCTCCTTGATATTGACTGTAATCAGCTCGTGATTGTTAATGCGGATGTGTATGCGATGCCTTGGGACTATTGGTAAGGCGGCAAGTGCGACGCTTGACCAGCCGAACTAAGCCATGAAGCCAGACTGTTTTTAAGGCGTTGTCGTATTGATGTGAGAAGGTTTTGTTTCAGTGTTGCTGTTGTGAGAGCATGGAATGCATTGGTTGAGAAAAGCCTAGCACCCCATTGCTAGGTGCTTTCAAATGTCGCCATTCTTTGTGCGCTTGGCCTATTATAATAATAGAAAGTTTGGTGCAATTGCACGCCGGTCAGGAAAGGACCCTGGAAGGTCGCTAACATCCAGCCTGGAAGTCGTAAGGTAAAACAATCAAATGCATGAACAGTTTTAGTGAAAGTTAAAAACAGAGGTGAAAAGTAAAATTAAAGCTATTTACAATTTTAAAAATATGTATAATAATAATAATAAAAAACACAGCAGGACAGTTTAACCCAAAGCCAATAAAAAAAAGTTCACATGAGCGTTAACTGATCCAATATGATCAAAACTAAATTAAAAATTCTAACTCAACGATAAAAACTTAGCTTGCTATGTAAAATTCTGGCCGCCTCAAGAACTCGGTTAAGTTTGACAAATTTAACAACCGCTTAAAAGTGTATTCCGTGTTATGACCTGTTCACTGTCCTTCTTGTTCTGTGGGATGCTTCACCTTGTGGATTCTTTACTTGTACTTAAACGTAAGTTCGTATTTTGTTCTCTTTGTCTTTTGCCAGGTGTGTTTGCTGACGATTTGAGTGATGAGGAAACTGAAAGGCGCCCAACTGGAAGACAGAAGAAGGATTACACTAACCCCATCAGTTTTGTAGGGGGTGGAATTCAACAAGCTGGCAAAAAGGATGAAGCAAAGAAGGAGGAAGATGATGATGACGATGATGGAGGCCAAGGTCCACCACCTGTAAGAACTGATTTTAGCAATTAATTTTGTTTATCACTACGAACAAAATCATGTTACAATTAAATTTTTGTTATTTTAGGGTTCATCTAGTGAAGAAGAAGATACCCGATCATCATATCCTTCACGATTCGGGAAGAGTAAATTATTTGGCGGTAGAAAGAGAGGTAGTTTGGCCGGGATGCGTCGTAATGAAAAGTAAGCTTTTAGTTCCTTGACCGATAAAAGTATCTGAACTATCATTCTTTGTTTGTTTTGCGTCTCGTCCATTGAATTGCAAGAGGAAACTAGAAATCTTAATACGACCGAGTGGAAGGGATGGTCATTATTTATGGCTGGAGGGGGGGGGGGAGTTATTGAACTCGTGACGGCACAATTTTTGGTGACCCGTCCCCACAAGACTAGTGCGATTGGACTCTTTGGTACAGTATTACAACTTGTGCCGACTTCCAGAAACCCACCATTAAGGAGCTTATCATCGTTTATCATTGATCTATTAAAAGGTTTCAACACCTACCTCGGCAATGTCACAAATATCAAGAGTGCCGCAATGACAGAATGGTCATGCTTGACCTTGCAGCGCTTACGAAGCAGGCTGCCCTGTGGGGAACTATTCTTGCCCTGGACGATCTGCTGTTGTAGACGTGTAAGGTTGGTCCCAAAGGATGGGGCTTTTGTTTGGGAGGCACTGTTGCACTATTGTCACTTGGTGGCTGCTGTGAAGTTAGGTCACCAGTAGACGTAAGAATTCTGCGGCCACGTGCCCTCAACCATGTTCAGGGCATGGCGCTCCTGCAGGCTGCTGAGGATGTGTCAGCTGCCCTAATTCATTTCTCCCTTGAACTTCAGTTGCCATCACTGTTTTCATACTCCACTTGCAAGCATTTTTGCTTTTTATTCTTATACATTTTACCTTGTGTGTAAAGAAAGTTACTTACATAAACAAGTAAATAAATCAAACCTTGGAACAACTCTTGACTGTTCCCAGTCAGGGTCCAATGGTAATCTGCTTCCTCCTCCCACTTAAAAATAAAGTATAAGCTTTTCTTTTGACTAATGATGAGGCAACCCGTAGACGACTATTGGTAAACGGAAGTAGTAATGTGCGTTGACAAATTGGGCCCAGATGTGTCGAAAATGTGCTGTTACATTTTTGAAGAACGAACAAGTCCAATTAAGCTTTTGATATGATAAATGCAAACCCTTGCCCATACTCCAAACACCTTTAACTTTTAGAGTACCTATCAGTAAGCACTGACTGACTACTTCAAAATCTTATAAACGAGCACATGATTGGCGGGGAGGGCGTGTCTTTGTAACTTACCAGTGCTGAAATTACCATTTTCAGGCTTTGAATTGTATTTTACCTCTTGTTTGGTCAGCGGTTTTTTCCTGAGAGGGCCTAAACAAATTTGTGAATCCCCTCCCCGAGAGCTCGATAAATCCTTGGCCCCCTCCTCTTACCCCAATTGCAATAATTACTGTGTGGTCCTTAACCAGAGAAATAAATTGGAACCTGGCACGATAATCCTCTCATGAATGATATCCAAATTATGCCTTGCAGTGTACAGGAATTTTCTCAACTTTTCATTTGTTATATACATTACACATTTCTCTTTGTATGTCACTCCCTGCACATGGTTAGCATGGTTTTTAGAACACCATGAATGTTGATTTTGAATGTTTAAATTTCTAAATTACGTGCCTATATTTTCGTGAGCGATGTGCAGGGAAGCCGACCAAATATTAACATTTCAAACAGAAAAATAAACATCAAAGTCCAAAAATATTCTAAACTGTACCCCACCCCTTCCACCGCAAAAAGTTTTCTTATGCCATTTCTGGTTAAGTGTAGATTATTTCTTATGGACTAATTTAAAAAAAAACAGCATTATGCATGGACAGATTCCCAATTGTGGATATTAACTCGCATATATGATTTTCAGTCAGTTTTCTTAGTTGTAAAGTTTTATGGTCTCCTTCAACCTGTAACTGCAACCTTCTTCTTTTTAGGTTGTGCCGTTTTGGAGATAAAATTCGTTTGACCTTGTATGCTGCTTTAAATGTTGTTGTTGGCTTCATAATAGCCGGCTTTTATCTCAAATAGTTTTTTTGAATTGACTTAGAACATTATTTAATTTATTTCGTTTCTGACCAAACTTGAGCTTTATCAAGTATATTTTGTAGTAATTATCAACTTTGTGTTTATTTGACTTCTTTCTTTTAGTGAATTTGGTGGCTGGGAAAAACACACCAAAGGCATTGGTCAGAAACTACTACTGCAGATGGGTTATAAGCCAGGTCAAGGTTTAGGACGTGACCAACAAGGTATTACAGCTCCTATCGAAGCCAAACAGCGCAAGGGCCGAGGAGCGTTAGGCTTGTACGGTTCCGAACATCCTGTCACTCAACAACCTTCAGCAAAGCCAGATAGTGAGGATGAAGAAGATGCAGATTTTCAACAGAAGCTTCATCAGTGGAAAAAGAAGCCAGAGGTAAAAATTATCAAGACGTGTCAAGTTACGCAACTTATACATTTCATATAGACACGTGGAAAAATTGTACCCAAAGACTAGGGACTTGTGATACTCGAAAAATTCGGGTCAAGCTGAGTATGCAACTTGATCTCGGTACGTTGCGTGCGTCCGTACTCGAAAAACTCGAATTTGGTGAATTTTAACCGGTTTTGACATTCCAATATACTAAATTCATTTTTTAAATGTTACACTACTTTGAAAATGTGAGTCCCTATTTACATCCTGTACCCTTAGATTTCAAAGGAAAATATATTATTTGTCCCAATATCCTTAAAATTTTCAACAGTGTGGAGGTGGAGGGGCTCAGAACGACTGTCTTTGTTCTGATGTGGTAGTCTGACGAAGACAGTCGTTCTGAACCCCTCCAACTCCAGGAAAACCAGACTGTCGAAAATTTGCAATGATATTGGGACAAATAATATCTTTTCCTTTGAAATCTAAGCGTACAAGACGAACGCACCAAATTAATTGTCCAACTGAGAGCTTACCAGCAGTGTAAATTAAAAGACATTAGCTCAAACCGTTTTTAAGTTATATCATTAAAACTGTAAAACCATTTGTACATACTAACGCACATTCCGTTAATCAGCATTTTACTAGGGGTGTGCAAGTAGAATAGATTTAATTCGAGACGATGAATTTGCTATACTGGAATGTCAAAATTGGTCAAAAATTGGTGAAGTTATTGCATTTTCACCACGTACACTACAAGTCTTTCAAGTACAAGTTGCATACTCTGCTCGCATTTTTCGTGTGTCACACGTCCATGTCCGCAGTCAATGTTGGTTAGACCCTCACGTTTAGTTCTTTCTATTAAACGGCTTCTCGGTACTTATACAGTATGTATTAATTTGGCTTTCCTACCAGTAGAAAGGTCTCCTTAAGAATAGTGTGCTGGAATTTAAAAATTTTGTTGAAATTAGGAAAAATTAGTCAACAGCGGCTTTCAAGTGTCCGCGACATATTGTTGCACTTCATGCAGATTCCGCTGAGGAATACTGGCCAGTTGGCGAGTCCGGAGTTAATTTACGTTAGGGTTATGTTGTGTAAACGACTACCGCCTTCTTGACAATTAAACGTACAGTAATTTTCATTTAATACAAACCGAACCTCCTTTACAATATTGGCCAGTTTTATTTTTGAAAACAATTTCTGAAAGCAATACGAACAGAGCCTTTCACATAGAAAATCCACAGTCGGTAAAGAAACTCATTCCATTTGTAGTTTCTTAAGTTACCATTGACCGTTTTGGCTTTTCAGATGTTGTCTGACTTATTTACGATGTATGCAAGGTACCCTAAACCTGGTATGTCTTTATGTCTTTCCAGGAGTCCCGTAAAAAAGTAAAATATGTTTATAAGACGGCTGAAGAGGTGATAGCAGAAGGTGGAACTCGACGCATACCTATGGACACAAGTCGACTGAGCAAAGTGAAAGTAATAGACCTAACGGGACCCGAGCAAAGAATTCTTTCAGGTATTTTATTGTATTTGCTATAGTTGAAAACCTCTTTCTGTTGTTCTGTCGAGCTTCTACCAGTTTCGCATCCACACAATGTAGCTCTTTCCGACAGCACTTCGTGACGTCTTTCTCTTCGTGAAGTTGAGCTCAATGGCGTCCCACGCATTGTACTTTTTTTTCCCAGTCACTTAAGTCCTTTTGCTTACTCTCTATTACTGGACGCTACCCAATGAACTGTTTCAGTATGGTGCACTCGAATGGAGTGAAATACACCACTTTCAATCTGTGGATACCTTAGGCATGTTTACGCAACAACTCGCTTTTGCATTCTCACAGCTAGAATTTAATTGCGATGGAAAAGATGTTGTTGCCATGGTAACAACGTTAACTGGGTTAGCTAACTCCGACGACGTTTGTGCAAATCTTTGCAATCTTATAATTCGTGACAGTAAGATAAAGATTTCCTTTTGACGAAACAATTTTCCCAATTGCTTCTAAACTCAATTATTGACTCATTTCGTTGCGAGCTGGTAGATCTAAAGCAGCCGCCACGTTGGAATTTCAGATGATTTCTAGCGTCTAGCTGCGAGAATGCAAAGGCGAGTCGTTGCGCAAATGTGACATTACTCATCATGAAGTGGTGTGCACCTTGCACGTATCATTTCGTACCCCGTATCCTCTTAAGTCACACCTATCGAGTTAGGCAAGACCTTGCTAGTCCTTAACTAGTCTTCTACCGGGAAATGCATTTCGGAGCTGTGGGCTACTTTACGAAGTGCTCAGACTACATAGTTCTTACCTAGCGTAGTCCAAAGCTGATTTAGTCCGTGACCGGGAAACAGGCCAAATGTGTTACATCTGAGCTTTGTTTGGTTTTTGTTTCCACTTTCAAGAAGTGTATCTTTTAGATGATTGTTGTGGACTTAGTCACCCTTTTTCATAACTTTCTTACCTTTTCTAGGATACCATGCCATTCACCAGCAACATAGTAAACCAATAGAGCAAGACGATGAACAGACAACCAAAAAGTTTCAGAATTTTACTATTCCTGAGTTGACGCACAATCTAAATCTTTTGCTGGACATGACGGAGCAAGAAATAATAAGAAATGATCGTCAGCTGCGCCATGAACGAGACCAAGTGGTGAATTTGCGTCATGAAGAAGAAAAACTAACAAATTTATTGGAACAAGAACGTAAACAGATTGAAACCATGGAAGAGCTTGTGGAAATAGTGGAAAGGTTTGTTTCATTTTGAGCTGCCACAAACTGGGGATCGACCGAATCTATTGTCATCAGATCCGCATAACTTACAAGATTTGGCGAATCGGATCTGGATCCTAAATGAATTCAAAATAAAACCTTTCTTGATTATTTCAGCCCTTTACATTTTACACCGACTAAATTTTCTCCCTGGCTGAGTAAAGTAGTAAAATTGAGTAAAGTTTAAAGATTTCCCCAAGTACACATTTTAGCAACTTGTTCATTGGTTTTTCCCTTATAACTTCTGAACAGTTTATGCTAGCCATTTGAAATTAGTTCCATTGGAAAGCTAGTGAAAAAAGCTTCGAATTGTATGTTGGAATATCGAAATCGGCCAAAAATTACCAAAGTTATTGAACAATCGTCTAGACATTAAAAATTTTGCCAAATCCAAATCGATCGACCCCCTACCATAAACTAGGATGTGTAGTTGTACTAGATAATTCTTTAACGTGCTTGTAAGAAGAATAGTGAGCCCTATCCAATTCATGTCTCGTACTAGAACTACCTCAATTATTGATCTTAGTTGAACATACCCTTTTTTGGGTGAAGGTGTTGGAGTGCCCTCAGAAACCATCAAAACATGTACTCTTTGGCCCAATCACAGTATTCACTTGTACCTCCCAGTGGTGGATGTTCCTTTATACCAGTCATGGTTCGTCACCATATGCAGTTGTTATGAGCAGATGAAGAGGGGTTGGTATTATTTTCGTATTCGTTTAAAGTGGTACACTCCACAATAGTTCCCTACCTATTCTATCAAATTTGTAACGTTGCACCATTAAAGAAAATCGAGATAAATTTCTTCCTCGCATACTGGTGTGGCCAGTATTTCTGAGCCGATGTCTTGGAGAGTTACCGTAGCAACATTACATGCAACACAAATTCAAGCTTGCAGATTCGTGTTTATTAATTGATCCTAGTTAAATCTTTACATACATTGTAACTGCATATGCAGGAAGCGTACACTACACGATCCTGTATGATCCATGAATTTAAAAAAGCGATAAATTATGCGTGATGACCTATTGTTCTTTCAGTACTTTTTATCGTTGATTTTGTATACAGGGTGATCAGTTAAATTGTGACCCAGCTTCATAGCTAAAGTACTACTAAACGATTTGTTATGAGACTTGGGTGATGTGATGAGGCCAAGAGGGGCCATTGATTGGGCAAGAAATGGATGACCTTGCCATATGTTATCAGAGTCATTCAACTACTAACTTAAATATGTTTCACACACCATGACTGTAAATTAGGAATATGTAGGGAACAAAAAGACATTATCAGTGCAAAAAACAGAACGAAAATCGGACCAGATTTGCAGGACCTGTGACATACGTAAAATAGCTACTTTCGACCCCTGAAAGTAGGCGATGCTTCCCTGCACGTTGGGATGTTTGAATGGAATGCAATTCAGGGTCGCAAGTAGCTATTTTACGTGCGTCACAGTTCCTGCAAATCTGGTCCAATTTTCGTTCTGATTTTTGAATGAGTAATGTCTCTTTGTTCCCTACATATTCCTAATTTATACTCGTGGTGTGTGATTCATATTTAAGAAGTTAGCAGTTGAAGGACCTTGATAGCATTTGGCAAGGTCGTCCATTCTTATCCAATCAATGGCCTATCATGGCCATATCACATCACCCAAGTCCCATAACATATCATTCAGTAGTACTTTAGCTATCAAGCTGGGTCACAACTTAACTGATCATCCTGTATACTGCACATTGCTTACTAGGCTGTTGTTTGCTAATGGAAAGGGTAATCTTGAATTGGCTGTGTTGTTGTGCTTGATCAACGTTATCCGAAAACGGCACTGATGTTCAAGCACTCGTTAGTTTTTCACTTCACAGTAAACTGTATAGTAAAGAATATTGCATGAGAGAAAAACACTAAGGTTACACATAGACCAACTATACCGATCCGGTTTTTAAAATCTTGCCTATTCTGGTACCGGTATTTAGGAAATTGAATGCTGAATTGTTTGTATCAACTGTCGTAATAGAGTGTAGTTTTCTTCAAAAGGCCAATAATTATTAAAATGAAAAATTGTTAAATGGTAATGAACACTTAAAATTAAACAGGACTGAAAGCCTGACGCTTTAACAAGAGTCAAATACATAAATACAGATCCAAACCTATTTACGTTGCCTTTTGGACTTATATGTCAGACTGCCTGAGCGGGGAATCGAACCCACGACCTTTGAAACCTAAAGTCCAAAAGGCAACCTAAATAGGTTTGCATCTGTATTTATTTTGAACAGTTAAAAGATGGCTAGACAGTAGGTACCGATACTGGTATCGGGACATATTCCACGGTATCGGATCGGAGAGTTCAAATTTCTTCCGATACCTTGGACAGATACCTTGCACAAAACATTTGACTTCAAACTCACGTGAAAGTCATGAGCCGGTCGCCTCTAAATTTCAATTTCGCATACCACAATTTGCCACAACGGTATATTGCATAGAATTTATGGTAGCATATCCAAATTTAATCCAGATTACTAATTTTTTAGTTGTCACTGCTAAATCACTGAACAGAGTCGAGTTTTGGCGTTTCTGTCTCTATGGTATCGGATTGTCCGATACTGTTGCTATCGGAATCGGTATCGATATCGGAACCAAAGAAGTAGGCATCAGACAGCCTGATTAGACAGATGCTCAGTAATTTCCTGAGCAATACGCCACAAGCCGCAGCCGTTAATGATATTTCAGCGAAAGTTGCAGATACCGATATCCCAAATATCTGCAACCAATCAGGTCCAGTATCGGTATCGATGCAGCCTTAAAAAAGACTATTTCAAATGGGTCATAAGGATCTGGAAAGCGGCATCATAAATTAAATATCATGTCTTTTTTTTGTATTTTTTTACAGCTTGGAAAATCGAAGTAAAGAAGGTGACGATACCCGTCTAACTCTCTCAGAAGCTGCGTCAATATTTCGTAGACTTCAAGATGAATTTTATGAGCAATACAAGCTATTTGAGTTATCTAATTTGGCGATAACCATAGTATTCCCTTTGGTAAGTGACACGAAATACTGCCACTTACTACAGCTGTCATTTTGTGGCTTGTCATGTGAGTCGGTTGGATTTTCACTAAGACTGGAGGGCATTCATACCAACTATCATCTTAGATTATTCTTTAGGGTTGTTTGATGGTATCATTATCAGATTGGCACGATCCACTTTTATCCAATACTTGCAAGTGATACTAGATAGACCATTTGAAAAAGAAAGCTGTTTCTCAAAACTGCCTCACCGTTTAAAAGTCTCTGCATGAACCTTTTTTTTTCATCTTTGCTTGACTTGTTGTACCAAAATCAAATTTGTTGTAAAATGTCTGTATTATGTCAAAGAGGGCAAGACTTAATGTAGTTTCAGGTTCTGACAACATTCATTCATTTTTATTATGTAGGCTAATCTTAAGGAAACATAAAAATGATATAGGATTGGTCTATTTTTGTTCGGTTTAGGAATGTTTGGCTTTTTGCTCATCAATGTTTGTTCGGTTTGGTTTGGCTCGGTTCGGTTAAAACATTTGCAGCTTAATGATTTGCTCTGTTGGTCGGACATGTTATGCGGTCTGAAGGTTAACCGGAAGTTGTTGTGTCAGGACGCAACGTTAGTATTGTCCTCGGATGTGGCGGGCGTTAGCTGAAAAGCCTCCTAGGAATGTCGTAAAGCCCAGGGTTATTAAATGTACCACTGTATGTGCCCACTGTATGAATGCAAAAGAATTACTGGCAATGATCAGTGTGGTGGAGGTGTTTCAGGAGGTTTTATGGGGTTGGTGCATTCGGGTTCTTTCAGCAGTGTGTGCACACGTGTTCGCGAGACGAAGTAAACAAGGCATCGTTGGTGATGCCGGATTGGCCTGCTGGTTGCTGGTTCGTCTTGTTAAAAAAGTAAGCGATATCAGGGCCCTGCTCATTGCCGCGCAGAGCCTATTTTCTGTGGGACCCGTATGCAAACGTAGCAGCGGAGGACTATTGGGCTCACGAGTCGTGTGGTATGTTGGGGGCGTTTCTGCAAGAGTTGCGGGGTGCACATCCGGTGGTGTTCCGTGTAAGATTCTGGGGTTGCAGGTTTCCTAATTTGTACCAACGGTAACACAGTGAGGAGGATTCTGCGAATAAGAAATGGAGATTCTACCAGAGAACTCGTTTTTACAGGAGAATCGAAGTTATCATTCATATAATCCTTCCTCGCTGTGTTACTTTTGGGATGTCCCTTCTACCAATCGGCACTTCTTTTTCCTTCATTTGCATAAAATTTTTTCTAATTTGTGGAATTTTTAAGCAACTTTGCGTCACTTCTGGTTCCCCTACTCGCTTCCTCCTACGTGCCTAGACCCTCACTGTCTTTTCTGCCGTTGGCACGGCAAGTTGGAAAAATTCTGAGCGTGAGTCAAGTGTCACGAGAATTTGAACTGGATTATCGCTTCAGCTGCTATTAATGCGTCATGCCAAAGGAGAATCACGAGCTCGGCATCTGGATTACCCGGCGGATGGTAGGGATACGGAGCGTGTTGTTGTGAATTTGGCAAGGAAGCCAACTGGAGAAATTTCAATAAAATGGCGGCGACGGGAAGATGTAGCGGCGCCGGCCATTCTGTTGGGGAGTTTAGGGAATCGTTTGCTAAATTACCGGCTAAAAATATTAAGTAAGGAAAATGCAAAACGGTCGCATTGCAACATACGTTGCCTAGAAATTATTTTGTCGTACTGACAATATTCCGGACACGCGTCCGAGAAGAGATATGTTATGAAATACCGAGCCGAGAATTCCATCAATGTGACACGTTTAATAGTTACCCAGTTAATTCTGCCAGCGATCGAGGCGAGGCGGGTAGTTATTAAATTAATTCGTTAAGAAATAAACGAATGCGGCACGTGCCGCTGCTGGGTACATCGGTCTCGCGGCGAAGGAGTAAAGAAAGATTTGTTTTGGCAAAAATTTGGTAATGATTGGGGTTACCCTCTTGAGTCGGGGGAAGGTTGGCACGGGCCAGGTGTAAATACGAACGATGCTGGCGTGGGTGCTAGGCTGCTAGCGCAGAAATGGTCGTCTGGAAGTGTGCTTCGATAATGTTTCTGTTGTTGAAATTATAACCGTAGAGCAATATCGTCAGATGTCAGGGCTAGCACACCCTAATGTTTATACAGGGTGGTCCACAAATTACTGACGACCCAACTTTTCTATTTTGCACCCCTCAGAACCAGGAGAGCACAGAAATCAAATCTAATGAAACGGAAGATTTCTGTCCTCTCCTGTTTCTGAGGGGTGCTAATTAGAAAATGTTGGGTCGTCAGTTTTTTTGTGGCCACCCTGTATTGTCAGCGTCTTGCACGCGCTGCCTTCTAGGGTAGCGAACGGAGAGACTGGTTTGAGATTATTATCAAACAAGATGGCGCCGGCCAGGTGGTCGGGCGGCCGACAGACGTTGGAGAAGAGTCTGTGGGAAATGCTTTTGTCGGGTGAGTAGCTTCTTAAAATTAATTGAAGAGGGAACAACGTATTGTTCCGAAGCACAAATGATGTAAGAAATACGGCACGAGCCGGGGCAATTCCACAAATATTGCGAGGCGTTGGGCATTGACTCCACAACTATGGCGAGGCGGGGGTTGAGTTTCCATATTTGAAATTGTACGCAAGCCAGAGTCTGGCTGGCTCGAGCAGAAATTGTCAAATGCAAATAATAACGCAAACGTGAGTTTTTGCACGATGACTGCCGAATGGTCGGCAGCACTCAGCAGGCTTGGTGGGCCGTGGAGGTGCCTGGAGGGCAATTGGGGCATCGCCACGAATTATTGGAATACAAAAATAGCGAGTGTGGGCCTTAGCCGGTTCATCGTGGTGTGCCCCCCCCCCC
>JAHWFP010098697.1:0-14383 GCA_023313725.1 Lithobius niger | reverse complement strand
GCAGGCATTCTGTGGCCGCTGAGAACACACAGCATCTAAGACAAATCCGCATCACCGGCAGACATTCTGTGGCCACTGAGAACACACAGCATCCAAAACAAATGGGCTTGCAAACTATTGGACTTTAAGGATAATTTAGCCATGTCGTTA
Organism: Lithobius niger; assembly: GCA_023313725.1. Lineage (NCBI taxonomy): Eukaryota > Metazoa > Arthropoda > Chilopoda > Lithobiomorpha > Lithobiidae > Lithobius > Lithobius niger. The sequence goes on along the minus strand of JAHWFP010098697.1, from coordinate 14,233 downwards.
GCTTTGCTCACTTTGTTGGCGCCGATCCTTGCTTCATGTAGTTTATTCGATCCCCTGTATGGCGCAGAATTGATGTGTTTATTATTAGGACGCAAGATAAATGCATTTGTTCACATTTCGTTCATCACATTTTTTAAGTATGTCTGCAGTTTGTACACAGTAAAATGGGCTTGCTTTATGCTGAAAAAGTTTACTACATGCGGAAATTGCTCACCTTGCTCGCTTAATCAGCACTCGCCGTGCTTCAGAAACACGAATTTTTGTCACCCTTTTAAACCGTTGTCTACTTTTTCCGTGTGAAACCAGTTGAAACCAAATTTTAAGATCTACATTGTCTTGTAGCTGAAACTAAGAATGATGCTAAATACGTCATCGTTTTGGGTGCCTTCTTTTCGAAATCAAGTTACTTTCTAATCTATTTCCCTGAGCAGTAAACGTTTGATCGAACTTTAACATTAAAATTAAGTTTTTCGTGCTATTTGAGGGTTAAAAATATCATAGTTAATGGCGATAAAAAGAGATCTATTCAAAGCGTACCTAATTACGCCAAAAAACAAAACTGGTAGAAAAGGCTGACAAGTTACCAAGAAAGTGTGCGCATTGGAAAGTGGTGATACCATACTGCCAACCAACGTTCAACCGCCAAACTGATCTTTAACGAGCATTAGTTCAAAGGTTAAATGAAAAACCTGGCCACTGCCACTTTCGGTAGCAATAGTTAAGTTTGTCATTTAACGTCTGCAGTAATAGTTGGTGGGATTAGCTTGGCGAATGACAGTTGGTTGGCAGTGTGATATTATTGCTTTTTGGTAACTTGGCGGCTTTTTATACCAGTTTTGGTTTTGGGAGGATATCACTACTTTACCAGTTTAGATACATGGATAGTGGTTCCCGTTTTTGTGAGAAATAGTAAATGTCTTTCATACCCTAGAATGTGTCCTTTTCATGCCGGCTTTTCTATTTTCTTTAAACTTGAACACTTTCATGACAATTTTTGTATTTCCTGTCTTCATTCACATTTTGTCACGGAAAAATCACTGAAGTTCACTGATGCGAAAAAAGCCCGGCCTCACCGCAATTTTTTTTTTGGTTATTAACGAAATCTCGCATAGTGTGTCCTGTTTTTATCAGGAATATAATAAGTAAATGTCTTTTATATCCTTAAATCTGTCCTATCACAATGGGTAAATTATTTATCTTTCATTTGGTACTACTCTCTCGTTGGAGAGGAATTAGATTCTATTTCAGCACGTTTAAATTCTATTTCAGCACGTTTTGCTTTATTCGCAATTACAGGCTAGAAACTCAAATGAGCAACTCAAATGAGCAAATGTTATCTTTACATGGACTGCTGATGACAATTTATCAAACCTCTAAATTGATAATTCGTGTTAACAATAACGCATCCTCTAAAAATACCAGAATTTGTTTGTGATTTTATTCATATTGCATTAAAATTGTGATGATTGTCGCCATCAGTATTATTAGCATCCGTTAAATCTTCATCAGCCTAGGCCTTGTGGGTGGCGTTTGCTGATTTGCACTGTCGCCTAATTGGTTGGTTTTATTTACAGGAGCAAAACCCTATAATAATAATAATAATAATAATAAATTCATTGCTAATGCAATATGCAAAGTTAGGATAAGAGTTAATCACTAACACCTCGCCTTTGTTTAAAAACAATTAAAACAAAATAAAGGTAAAAATTAAAAAATATTAAATATTAACAGGAGGAAATATGCTTTCGTTAAATATGCTTTATTATTTTCCCTCCTGATATTAAATATTAATGTGTGAATGGGTGCACAACAGTTGGATGTTCTCACTTTAAACTTAGACAAACTTCGAGAGGTCAACTTAGTTTAATAACTCTTAAGGATGTATACAGAAGATGCGAAAACGACATCGGAAGGCAAATGGTTCCACACATTGACAACTATGTTGCAAAAAAAAAAATATATTTGCGGCAACCAGTCTTAATTAAGTTAACTGCAAGCTTTAGTGGATTACCTCTAGTTCTTTCACAACCTCAAATGCAAACATATTCACTATTGTTTACGTCGTACAAACCATGTAAAATACCATACGTAAGGACCAAGTCGTTTACTAGGCGACGCATTTCGAGTGTAGGTAGATTTAGAAATTTTAAGCGTTCCTGATATGCTGACCAGGAAGCAGCTTTTGTCATGCGTCGCTGCACATACTCTCTTAGCTCAATGTCTTTTAATAAGTAAGGGGACCAGACTGGTGATGCATCTTCTAAAACGGGTCTAACATATACCTTAAAGGCCATAAGTAAATTCTGTGACCGAAAGCACCATCTGACCATCATAGCTCGGGCACGAGCAGCCTTCACAATAGCGCTATATGTGGCTAGATGCCTTAAGGTCCTTTTACAAAACGACTCCTACTTCTTTTATCTGACTTTCACTAGCCAGGACGTTGTTATTAACGCAGTAACTTAAGTTCATATTTTTGCTCCCGATTTACAAAGTTTTACATTTGCTAGCAGAAATTGGCAATTGCCAGTTCTTGCACTTCGACATCTCTGATAGCATTACGGTCGTTAGTAAATTGTACAGTTTTGTAGAGTTTAACGTCATGACACCAGGAATGCTACAATTTAGATCATTAATACAGATTAAAAACAACGTTGGTCCCAGAACAGAGCCCTGCGACACTCCACTAACCGATTTTACATCTGAAGTGGAAGGGGGGGGGGGGGGGATTGAGGCTTCTGAAGTGGAAGAACCAATGCAAACTGTCTGAATACGAAATGAAAGGAACGCCTTCAACCACTCAAAGCATTTTACTACAAAACCATAATGGTTCAGTTTGACGTATAATTTATGTACTACAGAGTCGAAAACTTATAAAACTATAGAAAAATTACACTAACCGGGGAACCAGTATGAATGGCCCGTATCCAGTGTGAACCATACATTGAAGCAGCTGTAGTGTAGTGCTCTTGTCGGAATAAAACCAAATTGATCCTATGATAAAATATGATAGGTATTAAAGTGGCACTATCACCGATTGAAATGCGAACGAAAATACCGTGGCGCCATCTAGCGACATTGATATTGTTAACCTTTATAGCTTGCTGTCAGGTACACGAGGATGAACCAAATTTTCACTCAATAATTAAGGATATCGTGGCTTGTTTGTTTCGTTAAAAGAAATGCCGTTATGCATTCCTTCGCTTGGTGCTAGCAAACGCTAGATGGTACTACACAGCGCTAGATGTCAGAATTCGTCTGCTTTCAATCGGTGATAGTGCCACTTTAAGGTGAGTAAACATTTAATCAGGGGCTCTTTACATAGACACATGTGAGGGAAATGGGCCTATAGTTACAAGGATCAGCTGATGCACATATACATTCATTGTGCATTGGTGCAATTTCCGGTCCACTGACAAAACCCAGAAAAGCAGTAACGAAATAGTCACATTACCATGTAAGTAGTTGCTACGTTCAAAAATCGTGCAGGCTCGTACAGTTGGTGTGTTGGTTGAATTTAGGTATTAGATACCACTTTAACAGCAGTTAAAAGTTGAGGGTTCACGGTCACTTCCGGCAAGGCTCTCATGGCTATACTGCCGACAGTGAAAACCATAAATTACATTCCACCAAACTCATGCACACTGGAGGCAGAGCGGAGCTTACTTATGGGCTTTCTGTGCATTAAAGGTACCAAACTGTCTCCGGATACATGAGTTGGGCTTGGTGATTTTCAAAGGCCCTCCTCGCTCCACTCTCAGTTGTCTGAATTTTTACAAAGACAAGGGTGTGTCGCTTCGAAAATCATATATGTATTGCTACTTTGGGGTAATGAGAGTTCACATTTACTTCCGCCACGACTCTCACGACCATGAACACAAGGCGATCACCATTTCCGCAGCACAATGGTCAACTGAGATTGAAGCTCGGATTGAAGCTGCATTCCTCGCTGAACAGGGAAGCAAAAGGCGCCATCTATATTTCGTCAAAGAGACCAACAATTACCCCAGCACCATGACCAACTGAGATTAAAATTCCGTTCCCCTCTTCACAGCTTCAATCCCAATTGGCCATGTGCAGTTAGCGGGTACTACAAACAAGAAAATGTCGTCTCCGATGTCCACTGGCGCTTCAGGTGTGTAAAAGAGCTTTAGTTAACTAATATATACTGTTAACTAAACTGTACTCATTTAATTCTTTCTTAATAGCTAGTTTAGTTCGAGCGCTTCACACACAAATTCAAGGCACACGCCAAGAAAATGAAGGCCTGCACCTAGAAAACGACGAATTCCGTAAGTTATCTTACTTACGCTTGCAATAATATTGCAATGATAATGCATTGTAGGACTAAATATGCAGTGAAACCAAGTCTGTACCCTACTTGAAGCGCCAACAAACTATGCCATGACTGACAGCAACAATAATCAACTTCATTCACTAAAAATACCCAGACCCTATAAGCCCTACAACCCACGCCGTGCAAAGCACGGGCTTTTGCTATCTGCATAGTAATTCTGGATGACTGGCGAAAAGAAAGGGCGATTGAACTTAATTAGAAAAGAACAAGGCCACGTGCGTTTGGTAGGAGTGAAGCATTGGGGGAAGTTTTCATGACAGCATGCTTCTTGAAGAGGCAGCTTCGGGACCGCCTTGAGCCTTATTATTTCCACCAGCATGAACACCATACTAGAAGTGATCATTTCAAAGGGGGGGGGGGATCATTAGCCTTGGGGAGGGGGAGGATTTGAGACACGTGATGGCTGAGCATTTATTAGCCAGTATCCGCACAAATTTTAGGATACTTAATCCGGTCGAACATGGACATACACATAAGCTATCATGCCTAACCAGTGTTGAAAACCGTGCATTTAACACCGCCCGTGCGTAGGGTGAAGTTCTCAGGACAGCATGCTTCTCGAAAGGACAGCTTCGGGGCCGCCTTGACCCTCATTTATTTTTCACTAGCATGATCAATATAATAGAAATAATCATTAGAAAGGGGGAGGGATTAGCCTTGGGGCGAGGGAGAGGATTGAGACACATGATGGCTGAGCGTTTATTAGCCAGTGTCCGCAAGAATTTTAGGAAACTTAACTGAGTCGAACATGGACATACACATGTGCTACAATACCTAACCAGTGTTCTGAACCGTGCATTTAACACCACCAGTGCATAGCACGGGCTTCAGCTAGTCACCCTTATATAAAGGAACTACACCCGCAGTTTTCCACACAGCAGGAATGGTGGATTGAAAATGGAAAAGTTAAAAATCATGGTTAACGGCAGTGATGGGCACAAGTCAATTCCGGACTTGGGATTAATTGACTCAGTTCCACTTTGGTGGACTTGCTGGAATTGATTCTCCGTTAGACAATTCCAGGTTATGAATTCATGGAACTTACTTTGTTAATATTCAATTTCGCTTGACTTGAATTTTACTTGACTTGGGTATTTGTCGAAATTATAAACGGAGTTGGTATGAATTGACTTGATGACCATCAATTTGCCCCATGTTGTGGTCAGGGTGACTTGACTTGCCAAGTCATCCATTAGACTGTCATTGTCTAGATTTGATTTGATTTTTATTTGAGTTGAATTCCGTGTTTTTACCTGATTTGATTCAACCTGATATTCAGGCCAATTCACACAAAATCCAAATCAATTTACCCTATTTCAGTCCCCAAATTCACCAAAATCGTCTAAAGTTTCGGCAATACCTTAAAGTTTGTCAAACTTTACCTGAAATTGTGCTGGACTTAGGTGGAATTGAATGGAATTGTTCAAAATATTTCCTGAATCAACTGGTAATTGACTGGAACTACACTGGATCAACAGCAAGTCAGTGAATTGGAATTGATTTGTCAGAATGAGAAACGAAAATTAATTGATTGGAAATGATTTGAAATCGTAAATACAAAATATGGCAATGATTTGAATTCGTTGAACCATGGCAATGGCTTGGTTGGAATTGACTCAAGACTCATGAAATTAAATTGGAAGTGATCTGGAATTGAATTGCTTATCAACAGTATGTAAGTAGAAAGGGATTTGATTTGACTTGCTGCTCACTTGATGTCAAGGTAATTGACTCAAATCCATTGAAATGGAATTGTGCCCATCCCTGGTTAATGGTAAACATAATTCATTTTTAAGTTGCCCATAAAAATGAGCAGAAAACCCATGAGGACCCATCAGGACCAATAGCATGGCTGGTTTTAAGTAATCCAAGATTAGCGTGTCCATTGTTGTGAGTACTGTTAATGCTGCTGCACTGAGGATACTTTTTCGTCGTGGGAGGCATTTGTGGCATGCACCCATTATCAGTAACAAAGTTTCCTGCAAATGTGCAGTTTAAGGCATTTGCCTTGTCCAAGTCTATTAAAAGTATCTTGGAAATGACTTTTAATGGTGGGATTGATCGAATAGTACCAGTTTGAGCCCGAACATGATTATAAAATGTGGTTAGTGCAGAAACTTACATTCACGTTTCAATTCATTAAGTTTGAAAACCTTCGCAACCTCATTTGTACATGCATTATCCGTATCTTTAACAAGTTGGTCCCTGTTGCCTTTGTACTTGTGCCACAGCTTAAGCTTCCGCTGTTGTAGTTTTAAAATAGGCTTAGGTAGGCATTGTTTTTTAGCAACTCTGTTTATTGATTTACTCCTAGAGACGGCATTATTAAGGATGGAATGAAAAACATGCTACATCTCATCAATGTCATTTAAAACTCCTCAATGCATCTGCCAGTCAACGCTAGCTGAAGAAAGACATAAATGGTCCAAGTCAATATGAGTTTTTTTGTGATTTTACTCTGGGGCATTGTTGTTCCCGAAAAGTTTAAATGAATCGAAACCATTTGGTGGTCACTTTCCCCAAAGTTATCAAGCACATTTACGTCAAATACAATACGCCCGTCGTCAACCATGATTAAATCTAAAGTTTTGTCCCCACATGTTGGCTCATCAACCAACTGCTACAGGATTATCCACCCAGCATCTAACCTACTTAAAGTGAACAAAGCAAACAAACACATCAACATATGGAGCTGAATAAATACATGAAGCTGCATTACACAAGTTTGCCAGAGAATGCACAAAGGACACCACTGTCCTTAGATTTTTAAAGTTAAACAAGACTATGTGGCGAAATACCAAGTAAGTCTAACATGATGATGGAGAGGGTCCTGATCCGCGCAGAATCAAACAACACACATCCCAGAAGAAAATGCTCCTCGGTCTCACTATCAGCTCCACAGTAACTTCGTGGCAAGACAGTATCATCCAGTCAAGCCAACCAGTAGTTCAAAGTGAAACGTTGACAGAAGCATAGCCTTAACCTTAGACAAATGGTGCAATTCCTGAGATACGCATGTAGACTGAAAAGGTGCCTGCCTGTGGTGTCCACAAACCAGGCCTCCTCCCACTGACTGCAATCCATCCTGCCAAGTGCTGCCAGAGCCACAATCACAACTGAAGACACTACACCCTGAGAAAGATCACTGAGCCACCAGGCTGCCATAAACATCAAAATAGTGTGCGGCCCAACACAAGAGAACTCGTTGACCAGCTCGATGAGTGCCAGACTACTTTGTCCCTATGCCCACCACTTATTCACTGAACGCAGGACCTGTAGCTCCGAGTGAAGAAAACACACAGCAGACTGCGAGTCCGAGTAGATCACTAGAGCAGAATCACCCAAAGTCAAACCATGATCGATGGCCGCAGCCAACCCCACTAATTCCACCAGCACCACATTTGGTAAACTAGGCAGGAAATGAGTAAACTGAAGCTTGAAGGCTGGAATACATATCCCTACTGCACTGGCAACACTAGGCAAAAAGGAAGTGTCACAGAAAACATCCAACTCTCTGTCCAGGCTATGCAGGTTCAAATATTACCCCGTTAACACACACAAAGATATGGTGATACAAGACGTGACCTGAGCCAGTAGCCATTAAGCAATCAATGGAAAAGCCGGCCTCACTTCAGCGTCAATCACGTATGTTTTCCTGGCTGCAGACACTACCACTCCTGCCAACGATACGAAGGAAACCATTCTGTAGGAGGACATTGCTGATTAGTCCTTAGGAACACGTTTCACCCTGTCACCATCGTGGCGTCCACCATGTTTCAAGAAGATATGAGCCAGCTGGCCCTGGGCCCTATGAGACAATGAAGCCACTCCAGCATCAACGTGAAGGACTGAGACAGCATTGCTCAGCCTACATCCCGTAATCATATCTAAATATGCATTAACACCCATTTGTACAGCCTGCAGATGCTTGACTAGACCTGATGCGATGAACGGTAGTCCACCGAAAAAATGATGAAAGACAGACTCTGCGCAGCAAAATTCTGGAAGCTCCCCATGACAAGCCCAAGCCTCATAAGATTCCGAGAATGGGAGGCCAACTTCCAACGAAGCTGCCTCACTTCTCCACACCAGTTCAAAGATGAGCTCAGCCAGACACCCAGTTATTTTGCCTCCCGGGTACTGTGTATAAACACACCACTTATGTAAAGACGTGCTGTTCATGTTCTCGCCTGATGAACACAACAATGAAAGAGTTCAGCAGAGGCAGGCAAAGTCCCAGGCCTTGTAGAAATGATTCGATACAAACCAGGCCAACTGCAGCACTGGTTGAATAACTGTAACAAATGGACCCACCAACCAGACTGCCATATCATCGGCAAACATTGCCACATTGCAGGGGAGGGGGTCAGCAGGCTATCAACAGAACGACGTTCAGTAAAGGACTTAACACACTACCCTGAGGCAAACTATGACTAGTCGAGCAGAATCGAGGACAAAAGGGCCCGGATATCGTGCGGACTCCCTTAACAGATAGCAGCGCCTGTAGAAAAGCGATCACCAGACCGCTCACCACAAAGTTTGCCAACGCCAGCCAAACTGCACATAGATCGACTCTGTCTTATGTGGCTTTGATGTCCAAAACACAGCTACCAATACTTGATCAGATGCCCAGGCCACCGTGATCCCAAATTCTAACAAGACCGCTACCTATGCGCTATGACCTCAGTGGAACCCAAGCTGAGCTGGATACAAAAACCCTCGACTGTCAAAGAACCAGGAGAGACTAATTGAGATCATTTTTCCACCACCTTACACACACATGACAGCAGCGTAATTGGCCGAAATCCATCCAGCTTTGTCTTGTCATGTCCTGTCTTTGGAACTGGCACCAGAACCGCTCTCTTTCAGGCATAAGTACAACTCCACTACACCATGCCTGATTAAATCTAATAGCTCAACTCTTTGGGAGGACAACGCACAACGAATATCGCCGTATGTTACACCATTTAAGCCAGGCGAGCCATCCCTGCACCTACGCAAAGCTTCCTCAAGTTCACCAGTCTCGAAACCCACAACCAAGCTGAACTATGCAACAGGTACACATGGGTTAGCGGGTGGAAGAGACCCCTTCTCATATACAGCCACAAAGTCAAGAGTTCAATTCCTCCATCAACGTTTAAAACAACAATGTTTAAAACAATTTAAACCTCTAAAACTATTTAGAGCACCGTAACTCCGGAACTACTTTACCTATTTTCATGATTTAAAAAAAAGTCAAGCCCATAAGTGCTTTCAGCCATAAGTGTAAAATAGACCAAGACCAGTGTTTTATAGAACAAGTAGTTTGATCTGTAGAAAGCAGTGTATAAACCCGTGTGAATCGTGACCAAAAAGACACACACAATTTTCACGATTGCACCCCACATCCAGATTTATGAACTGATGTGATGGAGCTTACAATGTTTACCATTCCTTAAAAGGCCTATGAACCAAATTTAGTTCAAAATATTTGCTTTAGCATGTGATAAGTTAACTCTAAATATTATTCGCATCACGTTTGTGTTCAATCTGATAAGCTATTTGGCAATTACAAAGTACAAACGTTTCTCGGCTTCCGTCTGAATTTTCACAAAACCTGAATAGGACTTTTTTGGTAAATAATTAATTCTAAATATTTCCCTTTGACCAATTTGTGCCCAGTTTGGTATATGATTAAATTACAAGGCAAGAACAGTTTTCGAATGCTAATTAGGCCACCATGTTGGATTTTCATAATGGTACCTTTATATATGAAGAAAATGTTTGAAGAAGCCTTACTTTGATGAAAAGTTCATTTTGAATTTTTGGGTTCTTTTTTGGTGGTTTTTAAATACGTGTTTCGTAGGTTTAAATGCAGAGATGCACAACTGGTGAGGAACGTCTTGAAGTAGGCATCACCATTAGTGATCAAAAGGGAGACGGTAACTGCAAAATGCCTACTGTAATGTCCTGGGCATGGACACACCTAAGCCCTGCGTGGGCACCAATGGTAAATAACTAACACGGACTACCAGTGTGTAGGCTACAGCTGAGAAGACGATTTACTTCCTGTAAGGAGTGGTGTAAATACCTGTACAACAGGAAGTCATGTGATGTAACAATATTATATACATTGATTAGCCTTGTCTATTAGGTAGGTTAGGGTAAACTGGGTAGGGTTGACGTAATGATGCTAAATTGATGGCGGCCATTGTGGAGCCACAAGTAACGACTCACACCTACAACAGGACATTTGCAGTAAACGAGGGCTAAAACATGCTTTCTAACTAACGGACTCCTATACGTCAGTATCTCACATTTGTGTTTCTGCTGCGAGTGGGAGCTAAAATCTTTCTATTCCTTGTAACTTTTTTGTATTCAGTCTGATGAACAGGTTGGACGGCTCATCTGATGTCTGTTTGGGGCCATCATCTTCACAAAACTTGAATAGGACCATTTTAGATATAAAAAAAAACGTTAAAAAAATTTGAAAAAAGTATCCCTTAATTTGATCTTTACTCAGTTTGGGTTCAGTCTGATAAACGTTTCAGAAGTTAAATGGCAAAAATAAGGTTTAGGATACCATATTCGGCAGTCATTTCGCGTTTTTAATCAACTGTGTAAGAGCGTGTACGTACATATACGTAATCTTTCCAAAATTCAAAAAATACCAACCAAATTTCCTTTGAATCAATTTATGCATTTATTTGGCTGTAAGGTCTTTGCGACAACACTCGGTTTTATCTTGCTACAAAAGGCCTCACGCACTTGCATATTCTCGTTTCAAAAAATGTCACATTCATCCGTTTAACAGATGCCTCGGGTTGACCGTCGGCCAATCAAAAAACTGAGTGCCACACTTGCAGGGCCGTATCTACCGGGGGTGGAGGCGCAATTACCCCCCCCCCCCAAAAAAAAAAATTTTTGAGGCGGGGTAAAACAATACTTGGAAAAACGTAAAAAGTATGAACTTTTCTTTCCTTCTCCAAAAATGTTTCTTTTTTTAATGGCATGATCATTTATTGATACTTCACAACGGTGGTGGCGGAAACCACAAGCTATTCCCTTTGTTGAATAAATTTTCGGCTTAAAACTGGAAAAATAGCAAACCAAGGCCGCTACGACGAGAGACGGTAGATACAGCTGTGCAGCGAAGCCCAACCTAGTAGACCCACTGAGATAGCGCCTCAAGCATCGTTGTAGGGACTCACATACTACCACAGAGCATGCTTGTATTGACCTGAAATCCTGCTTTGGTTTTAACTACCATCCCTGATGAAAGCAGCGGTGAGATGTTTTCTTTTTTGGCAGACAGCATTAAAAAATAACGCTGCAAAAACTACACGATTTTTATACGGAAAACTACGATTTCCGAATTTTTGCTTATAAGCTAGGGAACTTAACAATTGTACTGAATTTGAAGTCATTTTGCAGGTATAAGACCGATCTTGGAGTAATCGTTGGTGGCAAGCGTCTCCCCCCCCCCCCCTTCTCCACTTCCAATACTCCACACGCACTCACCGCGACATTTAATCAATACTGTTCAAATCTAGACTGAAAGTTGGCCACAAGCGGCGAACTGATATACCCCTCATGCTGGGAAGAATTTTTTTTTAACTTACAGCTGGATTAAAAGTGATGGTCAGCCTACATTTTTTTTTGAGCAGCCGCCTGCTAAAGCAAATTTCGTATATTTTTTTTTCTAATTTACGAAAGACTAAACATAAATAACCCAGCAAAATACTACTTCGTTTCAGACCCTTGTCGATGCCTGTATTCAGAGCTAAAATTTAAAAACCAACAAAGAAACTGATTGTTCCAATGAAGCATTTTCAAGAGGAACAATTCACAAACTGCTTTAATCCTATACTGCATCACGCATACCTGATCGGCTTTAGGCCTACTTAAGAAATAATAATCACAACGTTGATCAGACAATACCGGTAAACGTTAACAAACCTTAGTACTTTTCACCACACAAAAATAAAATAAAAGAAAATGAAAGTGCATTTTCCCTGTACGCAATGAGCAAAAATTTGAGTAAACAAAAAAAAAATAAAACAAACAAATTCTAGCCTAATTTCTCCGTGGTTTAATGGGCATGAAAATTAGTGTGCAATACGATTGTAAATAGTCTTGCCAAAGACAAGAAATCAAAATTGCTCTTGTTACTACTCGCATTATCTAGACACACGCTAGTGTGTCGCCACCAATTAGATGATTTATTGTTGTTGGAGCTTAATTGTTACAACGTAATTGTTAGAGTGTATAATTATTATCAGATGTTGGCTCAGCAGACTGTGTCTGGTAACTAACGAGTTTATGCATGATTTCAGCATACCGGTGTTAATTCCCCATGCGGTAGAAATCTTTGGAAGTTGTTGGAATCAGATGTTTTGGGTCCAACAACGAAGAATACCACAACATTAAAGTTTGGGAAGGTGTTCTTTGTGGAAAAAACGTGCCCTCAATAATGTTGATTTGTGTTACTGGCTAGCTAGCTACTTCTAGTTAAGGTCAGGTCTCCCATGTTAATTCTTATAGGGTATAAAAATACGCCTAGAGCTCGTTAGGAAAAGTTTGCGTATCTAAATTTTGGCCCACAGGTAAGGAGTAGTACGGGGGAGTGCCTTTTTGTAAAAGGGGAGTTGCATCTAGAACCACATGGCTTTGAAGTGGCGTGTAAATGCAAAATTATTGTTGTAACCATTGTTTGTATTGTTATCCAACAGTCTATTATAACGTGCTTAAGTGTTATACGCGCCACCGTTTCAGTACTTAGGTGCCGCAACAAATTCACTCAAGTATTAAGAAAATTAGAAAACAAAAACGAGCTGGTTTGATGTTTAAGGTAAGGTTTAACTGATCTGAAGTTAAAACAGCAAAGTAACACAAATAAACTTTCCTGTAAGGTTTCACATACTGCACTGTTCCTGTACTGTTTAGTCCACGTGAAACATTACTGCTGTATTTACATGTTTTTACAGTGTTTACTTTAGAATACGATATGTCTGATTGGTTCATTCTACTTGGCTAAATCGCTGAAAAATCGTAAAAACCATACTTTTAGTGTGCTGAGTACAGACCTACAGATTAACTAATTCAGGGTTCGTGCGACTCCTTGAAATCCTGGAAATATCATTGAAAATAAAAATGAAATACCAGTTCTGAAATCTTGAATATGAAATCTTAAAAACTGGTGCATGTATCAATAGGATGAACAGAAAGGAGACGACAGGACTATAATCATGATGAAAAATTTATCCCGAAATTAGGCGAGTGTGTAGCCTATATTATGCACTATATTATTCTTACAACAATTTTGAAAGTTGGGGTATGGTTTTAATTTTATTTACGTGTCTAACGGTTGAATACAGCACGTGGACTAAACAGTACACGAATAGTGCAGTATGTGAAACCTTACAGGAAAGTTTATTTGTGTTACTTTGCTGTTTTGACTTTGGATCAGTTAAACCTTACCTTAAACATCAAACGAGCTCGTTTTTGTTTTCTAATTCGTGATACTTTGACATACCAAGCTGGTTGTCTGCACTCGTTGCAAATGCACTGAATTTCGCTCGCTTCGCTCGCTCATTCATTGCAAGTCTTTCTTTTGGAAGTTGGTTTGTCCAAGCTATCTATCAGCGGCTTTGTCCTTATTCGTAGTATCCACCCAAAACCACGAATCCAAAACTGGTAAGAGAAGCCGCCAAGTTTACAAAAAGGGTCGGCCTTTCAAAGTAGTGATATCATTCAACCAGGGAAAGGCCGCCAAGGTTAATCCTATTAGCCAAGTTAATCGCACGTACTAATAGTACGAAGGTTAAATGAAAACTAGAAGATTGCTACTAGCGGTAGCAATCTTCAAGTTTTCATTTAACGTCCAAAGTATTATTC
>JAHWFP010098696.1:0-14985 GCA_023313725.1 Lithobius niger | reverse complement strand
CGCCAAGAAGCAGTTCTAAGACAGGGGAGTGGTTCTGACAATGGAAACGGCGGACCACAGGGTGGAAATAATTACCGTGGAGGAGGTAACAATGGTAATGATTATCAAGGTAGTCAAGGTTACAGAAACAATGGAAGGAGCGGTAATTCGCAGAATGGTGGAGGCAACCAAGGGAATGGTACTAGTAACTATGGGAACAGTAACAATGGTAATGATAACAATAGCAATAGTGGTACTAGATATGGTTCAGGTAATAATGGTACGAGCAATGGTACTACAGCTTCCGCTAACAATGCGCAAGCAAGGCCGCAAGCTAACGACAATAATCAGTCTAGTAGGAGAGCGCCTTTAAAGGCGGACGAGCCACGTAAGTGCTACATTTGCAGCCGAGTTCGCATTTGAAACGGGATTGTCCCAACAATGGTACCAAAGCCTCAGTGGGAAATGTATGTACTCAATTGCCTGGTGTACACAAGGGAAAGGAGGTTAGCTCTTTTAAAGGTAAAAGTGGTACACAGTCGGTAGAAAGCCAGTTATGTAAGAAATGTACAATTAATGGAAAGCCTGGTAGTTACTTGCTGGATACAGGTGCCTTTATGGATGTGGTTTCAAGTAAAATAGTAGAGCCTAGTTCGTTCACTGGGAAAAGAGTTGTTTTGTCGTCAGTTGTAAGTCAAAACGTGACAGACTTTCCGGTGGCAAAGGTAAAGTTGGCTACAGAAGATGGCTACATTATGCTGGAATGCGGCGTGTCGTCATTTTTTAAGGATGAAACGTGCGACTTTCTGCTTAGCCAAAAGTCTTACGAAAAGCTACAGAAAATTGAAACAAAGGTAAACAAAACATGGACTGCGATAGCTAGGTCGAAAACAGGTATCAATGGAAAGAAAAGTAACGAAAAACAGTCTTTAGATCAATTTATTGATGGTGATGTATTAGAGGATCTTTTTAAAGTGGGAGATGAGGAAATGGAGGGAAGTGTTCGTAATGTTGCAAGTGAAAATAAGGTAATTGCAGAAAGCAGTGAAATTAGTGTCAAGGTCGAAGATAATGGGCTTGCACAAAATGATACAGTTGCCCAGTCCAGTCACAACACGTTTTAGTCAATAAACAAGCTAGTGTTGTGGCCGACTCTGTAAGGAGTACGGAAATTGGTAAAAAGGTTGCAGGGAAAGAGAATGTAGGTTTGTTGACAGCAGGAATTCAAGACTTGTTAGCTGTTAAAGCTGAAGTTTTAAAGCAAGGGCAGGTGCTTGATCCTGGGTTGGAGGGATGTCGAGTGGCAGCTGACATTGAAGGTACATCTTTTTTTTTGGAAAGATGATGACTTACGTAGGAAATGGGTGGCAGCAAATGGCACCAAATTGGGTGATCAGGTAGTGGTACGTAAAATGTTTACGGAGCAACTGGTAAGGAGGGCACATGTTAATGCCTATTTTGGGCACATGGCCACGGAAACGAACATTGCCAGGTTGCAAGAAGTAGTGCATGGGCCAAGAATGTGTGCACAATGTAAAAATTGGATAGAGTGGTGTGAAATCTGTAAGAAATATAGAAAAGGCTTGAGGAAGGGCAGCAAGGAAATTATATTAGTTCCGGTTGTGGCTGAGCCTTTTATTAAGGTGGAAGTGGATTTCGTAAAGCCTTTCAAAGTGACGTCTGACGGAAATACGCATGTCTTAAAGGTTTGTCATAGGGCGACTAGGTATCCTGAAGCAGTGGCTGTCAGGGAGGCTAACTCACACACGGTAGCAAATGAAAGCTTAGCGAATTGTTCAAGGGTTGGGTTCTCGGTGGAACTCCGATCGATTCTTGGAAAACCGTTTGTTTCTGAACGGGCAGCTTGTTTCTTGAATGAGTGTGAAATCGGCCTTGTAAATAGTAAGCCTTATCATTCGCAGTCTCAGGCTGTAGAAAGGTTGCAAGGAACGAGGGAAGACTGTAGCAGGGCTTTGGATTTGGAGTATCCTGACAAAGGGAATGACGTTTTAGCACCAGCTAAATTTGCAAATACGTCTATTTTTTGTGAGACGGCAAACTTCACTCCAGCGGAGTTAGTTTATGGAAGAAAGGTGAGGTTAAAGAGGGAAATCGCAGATGTAATGAGGGAAAGATGGAAATATGAGATTGCACAGGTTACTACTAGTAATGAGGTTGGATTGAAGGTCATGGGAGTGGAAGGAGAGGACGGAGTGAATGGTAAAGAGTTGTACAGGCGATCTCAGGTGTGGGATTCAGGAGGGAAACCTGGGAATGTCATGAGCAGACAAGTGAACGAGGAAGCTATTAGTTAGTTATAAGTGGCCCTCTGTCTGCAAGGGTAAAGGAAAAGTGTAGGTGCCTAGTTGTGGTGAAAGTGGAAGCAAAATCTGCTTTACTGGTTATAAACACGAAGAAAAAAGTCAAATCTAGGTTAGGATTGACTGGTGATGGCTTGCACATGTTAAACAACTATGCAAAGTTGGCATTGCCTTTAGCTGTCAGTTTGAACAAAGGGGCACCAGACAAAGTGAGAGGGGGCAACAGTTGCGGGAAAGCTTTTAACAAGCTGCAGTGTGTGCTTGCTTCTCCCAAAGTGTTGTTGAATTCTGTGTCTGACGAAGTTTTCTTGTTGTTGTTAACATGCAAGGTTTACAGTGTTATGGTTAGCATTGTTTGGATATGTGTTGCATGTTTACTTTTTGCTGGGGAAAGGATGACAAACGCCCTAATGCTGAGTATAGGGGGGGTTTGCCATGGCAGAAATGTGTTTTCTTCAGTGGTGAACAGTACTTTGAGTTGCATCCAGGGAGGTGGATTGTTGTGTGTGGTATTTTGTGGTATGGTGTGTTTAGGGTGGCAAGAGAAGTGATGGAGCGAAAAGAAAGTTTTTTTTGAAGGCTTTCTTGTGGTGTGTTGTAAGCATAAGTGGCTGGATTGCTCGTTAAAGAGAGAGTTTCCTGAGTGCTGCAGATTGTAAAATTGGTGTGTCGTATTTGGTGTGTCAGTGGGGCCGTTTGGTATTGAGATGGTTCTGTTGCCGTGTTGTGGATGTGGAGTAGTGTTGTGGAATGCAGTGGTGTGTAGAAATGTGCAGAAGAGTGAAGCGGTGTGCAGTGTGCAGTGGTGGAAGTGTGCAAAATGTGTTGTGCAGTGTTGGTGTTGGTGCAGTGCAGCCGAAGTGCAGTGATGTGTTTGTGCTCAGAGGGTTGGAGATCGATCTTTGCCTTCTGTGCATCGTTCCTGGTGATATGCATCACTAGTGGCCTGCACTTACCGTGATTTGTTGTGGACGAATCACAGCGTTGGGTTGGAGGTGTAAAGTTGCCATCTCTTGCTTGCTGACTTGACCGTAATTACCTAATGACTGTAATTAGGGCTAATTACGTTGTTCTACTCGAACGATGAAGGAAACATTTGCCAACTTTGGAATGCCGGGTTTTTTGGTTACAGTTACACGTACGAGACACGTGCGTTCCCCGAAAGTATTTCCATATTTTGGCGGGAACGAGCCCTTATAATGAAGATGGTTTGGCGAAAAGGGGTCTTTCCCAACAAGAACGCAACAAGGACAGAACTCTATGCACGAACTGTCTTGTTGGACAATTTCTCGATTCATGTGCGGATTGTTAAATGTTTATTTCTTGTAAATTGCGTTATGTCTAAGGAGGAAGTAAAGAAGTTTGAATTTAACAAGTCTGCAGTGAACCCTTGAAATTACATCGGACAAGTGGCCGTTTTCTTGCCATGTTCCCTTTACGCACATGACCGAAATTCGAAAAAAAGAGAAAAAAACCTACCTTTAATTTTCACGGAAGATACTACAAATTGATCCCAAATTGCGGAAACTCGTTAAATCATCATTAACATAACCTAACCAATTAATTGCCCCAGTATGAAATGCCAAACCCCAACCAGTTAACTACCTCAGTATGAAATGCGAAACCCCAAATTTATCTAACCTAACCTAACTGACAATAACAAAAAAACCACACGAAACTGACAATAACAACCCACCTACCGGAACCACCCAATAGAGAGCTTTGTCTTGCGTCTATGAAAATAATAATGTTGCGATTTTTTGCATAAGCAGTTTATGTATTTCTTTATAAAATTCTTGCACGAAACTCACAATAACAACCCGCCTATCGGAACTGTTTACGAAAAAAAATATAAGGTGCGCTGCCGGGCCGGTGAGCGAACGGAAACACCGCGTAGATGTACGGATTGTGGCGCTACAAATAGACTGTTTAAGTCGTTTTAACACATTTCCGCGCTCTAAAACCAACTGTCCCTGTATTTAGGAAGGTGTTGGAGCCATTTGGAATCAATATCGTAAGGATATCGAGTATGTGCCTAATGTAAACGTTAGCCCAATAGAGAGCTTGCTTTGTTCGTTCATGAAAATAATAATGTTGCGATTTCATAATGGCAAACGTTCTTTGATAGCAAGTGTGTCAGATTTCTTCATCCAATGTACAGCTTGGATCTTCATAGAAACAAAGTACATTATCTTGTTTCATTGGTACAAAAGAACATTATTTAACGGGGAAGGGGGGGGGGGTGGAGGCAGGAGGCTTCCTCCTCCCCCGGCCTTCGCCGTAAAAGGTTTTCATGGCAAAATGGGCCTTCATTTTTAACCCACTGCTGGGATGTTTTGGCTGGCGAGACATGCAAATACGTCGAGGGGCGGAGCCGTGGGTTAAAAATCGATAACCAATCGTTTCTAACCAATAACTATTACATAATGTGTTAATTCTAGAACAGGGGTGGTTCGTTAGTCTGTACGCAGTTATACTTTTCATTGGCATCAACAGATCAACGAATTTTAGGACAAATCCCCCCCCCCCCCCCCAGCTGTACCAAAATATCAATTTTTTTTTTATTTCATTTACATTTTGTTTTAGAAATTTAAGTATTTCTGACACTGAGGTCCATTTTTCAGAAGGAGATGTTTTTCTTGGTGTGATGGTGGGATGGTAGTTGTTGCTCCCCCCTCCGCCCCCTCCAAAAAAAAATCGACCGTGGTCGTATTGCATGCCTGAATGTTTAGACCCGTTTAGTCGATTTGTACTACTGGAACCTACGTCGCTATCTTTATAATAATATCGGAGACCGGCAAAAAGGAAAAGGACGGCCTAAAGGAAAACCACTTCTCCCCTCCTCGCACCCGCATTGAAAATGAACCCTCCCACTCTACATCCAGCCAAAAAGGAGCCAGGCATGAGTGGTCGATCAATCTGACAAGTCTTCGGGAAGAGTGCCGGGAAAATGTCCCGGAAATGTGACCGGCCCCGTGCAAAGCACGGGCTTCCTCTAGTAAATAATAAAAGCGTAATCGGACCATTGGTTATGATGGCTTCTATGCATAGCGATTATGTCCTCCGTTAATCACCTGCTGTGGACGGTGCCGGTCACATTTCCGGGACATTTTCCCGGCACTCTTCCCGAAGACTTGTCAGATTGATCGACCACTCATGCCTGGCTCCTTTTTGGCTGGATGTAGAGTGGGAGGGTTCATTTTCAATGCGGGTGCGAGGAGGGGAGAAGTGGTTTTCCTTTAGGCCGTCCTTTTCCTTTTTGCCGGTCTCCGATATTATTATAAAGATAGCGACGTAGGTTCCAGTAGTACAAATCGACTAAACGGGTCTAAACATTCAGGCATGCAATACGACCACGGTCGATTTTTTTTTGGGCCGGGCGGAGGGGGCGGCAAGCAACAATATTGCTCTTCTGCTCAAACTTGGAGCTTGATACATCCGGCTTGATAATCTTTTTGGCATAAGCAGTTTATGTATTTCTTTATGAAATTCTTGTTTTTCTTTTGGCTTTGGTAGGTTTCTAACGTGTGTCTTAGTGTTCACCGAACTCACGTTATGTAGCTTTGCTTTTCCTTTTCGGGAATACGAACCTAAACTGGGTTATCTGCCCCAAGACGATGAGAAGGACAATTTAGCTGAAGAAATTTAGCAGTGTAAAAAGCAACTATTCTTCAGTCGTGTTGTTGTTGTCCTTCTGCGTAGTATTCATTGTTGTCATCAAAGGTGTTGTTAATTGCTGTATTATTGAAGCAAACTGCAAAATGTCAAAGATCCTGGGATTTCTGCTTGGCTGTCTCCAGCTAAACTGTCCCTCTCATCGTCGTAGGGCAGATAATCCAGTTTGGGTTCAGTCTCCCTAAAAACAACAGAATACAAAATTGCTTGTGCTCAATTCAAGTGTGGCACATGCAATTCCACTCAGCCCAAAGGAAAGAAGTAGCCAGAGAGTTTGAGGAAACTCCAAGTTATTCCAGTGCCACACAGTTTGTTCAATGAAGATCTTTAGAAAGTGGTTCAGGATGCTCTAGAGTTAAAGCTGGTTAAGAAACTCACTGATAAAAGCCTAAAGAGTTGCAGGTCATTTTATACCCAGTGTAGATTCTAGCCGTTAACAGTGGTAGAGCATAGTACTTCCAGTGTGTCACCACTGCATCAGTTCTACCCAGCACCATGACTAGGCATTAGCCTCCTAGCCCTGATCTTCAGGACTACAATCATAAATGATGATACATAACACAACTCAACTACAATAATAATATGCTGCATACATAATAAGAACCATAGCATAAAAGAATCTGAGCTAACTAAGGTCTCAGCTACAGTTAAAAGCTAACATATGGAAGCGTAAGGCTGGGGAAACCGGTGTTCCAGGTTCTTCCCTTCTCAAAAAAAAAAAATTAACAATAAATAACACGAAGTGTAAGGTTTCCAAGAAATCATTCTTAAAGAATACTGCCAGGAAAGGGGGGGGGGGGGATTGAGGCTTAATGGCGCGTCGACAACTTGGTCATTAGCGCCAACCTCAGTCACAGTGCAGTGGTCCGGGTTGCCACTGCACCACACATTACAGAGATGTTATTCAAACCCCTAATCTAAATCTTGTCATACATCTGTACCTCCTGCAAAAATTGAAAAACACCGGACAGGAGGACAGACTTATCACCCAATTGACGCGCAATGTCATGCGGAAGATGGAAACGACGACGAACACCATCAAGATGGTGACAATCAACAAGGAAATGCCGGACCGTAGGTGGCTGTCGACACCAAGAACATTCAGGAGGGTCAAGCCCCCGCAAAAGGAAACAGTGAGTAAGTCGAGTGTGACCAACGCGCAAACGGGCCAACACCACCTCCTCACGGCGACTGCGGCAACACGCCGAGTGCCATTCCTCAACAGTGCCTTTAATAGCACGCAACTTATTACCGACTTGACTGTCCCACAAGGCTTGCCAAAAAGCGTGTAACCTCAGACGCAGAGTTGGAAAGGCGTCTGAGGGAACAAGGCCGAGATCCCTCCGGAGCGGGCCAGAAACGGCCCCTTTCGCTGCAGAATCCGCTTGCTCATTTCCACCAATCCCAACATGGCCCGGGATCCAGCAGAAAAGCACGGGTTTCCGCCGGCCAGGCAAGCGGGAAAGCAAAGCTTGGACACCAGCTTGGACTGCCAGGAAGGCCGGCACCACAAAATCAATTATGAGGGAAAAGGCTATGGCGACCTTTAAGCTTTTTATCTGACAATAATTTTTCAGTTGACTGTCCAGCAAAGTTGACAAATACCACTGATGACGCATTTTTCATTAAAAATAACTCACGGGAATTTGTTATGTCAAATAACGACATTTCGTTTAAACGCTTGCCGCAGAAATGTCATATTCCAGAACATTTTGATTTAAGTTATTCAAAAGCAGAAACCATTCTGAAAATATAATACATATTCAAACTGCAAAAGAAGGTACCACCATCATGTCGGTTGTTTTTTGCCGCATGAGGGAGGAAACCAGAGTACCTGGACGAAACCCTCGTGGAACGGACTGGAAAAAAACGGAGAAAAACCCGTACATATACACTTCCTTTCACCAGGATCGAGCCCGGGTCTGTAAGAGGCCAGAGATGTAGAGCCAGGATTAACACTCCTATCGAATCTGACGCCCCAGTGCTTGCGGCTACCGTGCACCCATGTCCAAATGAAAGAAGTAGCAATTAAGTTTGAGAAAATTCCAGGTTTAGCCCAGTGCCACGTGCTTTGTCCTATGAAGACCTTTAGAAGGTGGTTCAAGATGCTCTAGGTTAGGTGTCATACCTTCAGGAGGTGTGTCATAGCTGGTTAGTGACTAGCTCCCTGACTGAAGCCTAAACAGGCTGTAGGGTCATTTTATACCCAGTGTAAATTCTAGTGGTCATTACAGGTGGGGCATAGTACTTCCTGTGACTCACCACAAACTCAGCTCTACCCAACACCGTGACTAGGCATTAACCTCCTAGACCACAAACCTTCAGGACTACAATCATACATGATGATACATAGCAAAGCTCAATTACAATAATGTCCATAATAAGGCACTGCTTACATAATAAGAGCGTACTTCCACAGAATCTGGGCCAACTATCCAAATAGGGTCCCAACAGCTAAAATTAAAAGGTAACACATGGAAGCCTGGGGATCATGTCAAAGCTCATGGGTTTTCCGTTTCAATTTCTCCAGCTAAATTGTTCCTCTCATCGTCGTGGTCGTGGGGCAGATGACCCAATGTGGGTTTGTGTTCCTTAAAAGTAAAACAAAATGCAAAATGGTTTTCGGCTTGGATTTCTCCAGCTAAACTCTCCCTCTCGTGGTCTACAGTGAGACAGATAATCCGGTTTGGGCTCGTCTCCCTTAAAAGAAACAACAACAACAAAATGCTGTAATGCTGCCCTTCAAATAGTAGAGAGATGGATTGGTAACTTTGAATTTACGCTTACCCTAACCCCCAAACCAGCAAAAGGTACGTTCCATGGTTAGACTGTAGCTATCTGCAAAATGTCGGCTTCATACACAGCATGAAATTAGCTAGCTAGTTATCAGTAATTAGGCAAACATCAACGTTATTCGCACCTTTTTTTTTTCAATACGAAAACGTTATCCTGCGTGACTAATTGTGAATTTTATGGTCAGCTGAGCCTTTTCTGTCTCATTGTTGTTTTTCCTCAGGTGCTTGGAAACGGCCAAACAGTCTTAGCTGTAAAGACACAAGTGTCTAGTAGTCGCCATGCTCATATACATTTGGTCTGGCTATAACGGACTTCAACATTATCGCTGAATCTTAGCTGGCAACACACTAGCATGCGTCTTCACATTCACCGTTCAGCCGGCCAGAGGACCAGACGGCTGCCTAATGCTCCAGGTTGCCATGTGAGAAGTTGGGAAATAGTGACGCGTAATGTGTGCAGCACATTGGGGAGGGGGAGGGGGTGTTTGGATGCGAAGTACATCATAGACTTTAGAATATGCCCAAGGGACTTGTTGGTCGGCCGGCTGTCTGTGTAGTGCTCCCAGGATCCCATACGAGAAGTGAATCACGTGGGGGGGAGGGGGGCGATAGAGGCGAAAGTGCATTGTAGATACAGGGACAGGGGCGTAACTACAATGCTGCAGCACCTGCGGTCGCAGGGGGGCGCACAGGAGCTGGGGGTGCAGATGAAATGGAGAATAATTCTACTATAAAACAAAACGATTACTGAAACAGTGTATTTAATATTTACATTAACTGTATCCAAAATACATTAATAATTTGAAGCATGTTTTATAAATTTGAATAAACTGTAATAGTCATCTTACCTTTACAGTTAAACTAAATCTTTCAGCTAAACTTTACGAATGTATGGAGTGGTGCGCTGCCTGAATCATAACATGTTTAAAAAGTATACGATAACTACGTGTGTTAGCCACATATTGTGGTTGACGTCGCACCATACGGATTTGTTCGTTTCAATGAATTTTAAGAACGTATCGCATGATTTAATGACTTGACCTTGACTGATCTGATAACGAAACTAAGTCAACTTCTGTAGTGAATGGATGCTTGATATAACTGGATATAAAAACTTCAGGCCGCTAAAAGTTAATTACGTGGTTCTCAAGAACGCACGCATGGGTTTTTTTCTTAGCACACGAAATGTTTAAGCTATTGTAAAGAAAAAACCTTCCTATCATGCATCAACGCTTTCACCAAACACTTCCTGCCGATGACTTCGTTAGTCCAAGTTCCATTTAAATGATGGCTTCGAAACGATGCTTTTCATAGGCGTGTCACAACTCAAAAATTGAATCTAAAGAAAAGAATTTTACCGAAGGTGCAACATTTGCTCTCTCAACATGGCTTAACTTTGTATTAAAATGTTGATATTATATATTCCTCAACCAAATGTAAGCTACTGGAGTTGTTTTGTTTGATAAAAAATAAAAGCCATCGCTCACATCTGAAAAATCGTGAATAAAAAGTAAAAACAAAAACACCGCGCGCCCGCGTCATTTTATTTTATTTTTTGGTACCAGTCCTGAGAACCGTTTAATTAAATTTTAGCGGCCGAAAAGCTAGTGATAGCGACCATTTTAGAATTAAAAGTTAACCGCAAACTCCGACTACTCAATATATCCCGATATGTCGATCAGGGAGAGAGACTGGCCAGCCAGAAAAAAATGTCCCCTGAAAGAAAGCATGTGTGAAAGAGAATTGCAAGACGCTTGCACGACAGTACATAACATCTAGAAGCGTGCTAGCACTTCTCGTCCATCAAGTTAGTTAAAGATGGTTAGTGCATATTATTTTATTGGCATCGTATTGTTGGCGTTAACTGTTGTATTAAATCAAACATACATCACATTATTTGAGCGAAAGCTAGCGACTCCATCGGGTTTTTTTTTAGGTGTTGAACACTACATGCTGATGAGCCAAAATATCAGAAAGTTGGGGAAATCCTGCATATTCTACGGCGTTCATTAATTTTTATAAAATACTAATGCTGTTCTTGTTGTAATGCTGATAATTAATACTTTTAGTAGTTACTGAACATGTTAAAGAAACGGAAATGTGCTGTTGGTTGCATTGTTGCTTCTTTTTAAGTGGCCCTATCACCGATTGAAAACCGAAAGAAAATACCGTGGTGCCATCTAGCGACAGTAATATTGTTAATCTTTACAATCCTTGTTAATCCTTGTGCTCCCAGGTGCACAAGGACGTACCAAATTTTCAATCAAGAATTGAGCAGGTCGTGGCTTGTTTGTTTCGTTGAAAGAAATACCGTTGTGCATTCCTTCGCCTGGTGAAAGCAAGTCCTAGATAGTACTAGATAGCGCTCGATGTTGCCAGATTCTGCTTACCTTCAGTCGGTGATGGTGCCACCTTTGAGCAATATGGGGCCACAATTATTTAAGTATTTATTTAACATTATTGTTGCTTGCGCTTTCAGTAACTCTTGCTTTTGGCAGAACGATAGTTTTCGAAACTAAAAATCATCAAGAATTACCTCAGGAGTACTACGTCGCAAGAGCGGTTCAAGGGGCCGGCAATATTAAGCGTAGAGTGCCACAAGCTAGGCAAATAAATTTAGATGAAGTAGTTAAGATATTTGCAGAAATAAAAGTTTGACGAAAAGAATTGTGTTCATAACTACAAGTTGTAATGCAAGTTGTACATGTGTAAGTAAAAATTAAATTAAAAAATTTAAATATTAAAATACACGTGTTTAATTTGTCGTAAGTTTGTTTGTGGGTTCCTGGGTGAAGGGGCACACACTGGAATTTTGCAGGGGGGGCGCAAGATGACGTAGTTACGCCACTGTGCAGGGGTGGGGGAGTAGAGTAATAATGTATGTGTGCTTCGTTTGGGGGAGAAGAGTGAAGGATGCAAACGTAATCTGGATAGAAGTACATCATAGCATGGTTTTTCGATCAGCGTCCTTTGGATACCCAAAGGGCGCTGATCGAAAAGCCATGATCGTAGCAAAGATGCGTCAGTAAATCGAGTAAAGAAACGATGGAGCAGGAAGAGAACCGGTGTTGGGGAAGGGTGAAGCGATGGTCGTAGCAGGTAGCCTACGTCGAAACGTCTTTATCGTAGTTAGTAAAGACCAAAGAAAAGAAAAAAGGAGCCAAGTAACTTCAGCAAGTTATTAGTGTGTGGACTGGGCCGAGGAAGAGGGGTGGGGGGCGCGGCGCCGATAGTAAGTCAAGGCTCACAAAAGAAGGGTCACATCATTTACTTTAGTGATGTTATAAAATAAATTCACCCATCTTTGGACGGACTGTAAGCTAGTATTAAAATAAAAGGTAAAGATCAAATACGTTCTTGAAGTTTTAAAAAGAATTACTGTAGAAATACAAATAGGTTACAGACCTGTATGCTTCAAAGGTGATGGTGATTAAATTTAGATTACTCCAAGTCTCTAGAAGACTTTCCATTCCGTAATTTTCTTAATGAGTTCTACAGCTGAAAGACCACCCAGGACAAAAATTAAAAAATTAAGGGGGAGGGCGGCCTGTGCCCCAAGCCGCATGCGTTCATCCGCCCAAGATCTTGGAGGATGGAACGCTTCTCGGATGATAGCAGCGCACTAGCAAGCGGCTGTTCGGTTTCATTTTCGTTTAAATATTGGCCTTTAGAACACGTAATTAAAATTGTTATATTTAATTATATTTATTTCAGTAACGATATTTCCACTGAAATAATAATTTAAAATTCCTAAAAATATAAAAACTTGAAAGTGGCAAGTGGACGATCAAGCTACGACGCTGTAGGTGGAGAGTGTGAGGGCGGCCATATTGAAACATGTTATTGTCTTCCTGTTTGAAGTTTGATACGGAGCCATCCTAGACGGATTCACCCGCGAATTTTACGTGTAATCGTAAGTGGTTTTAATGGTTTCAGGGTTTCAGCTTGCTTCAGTAACATTGCCTGCTTTACACTAAGAAGCAAAGTTGTGTATTTATTTTATTTCATTTTGTTTCGATGTAGGCTAGTGCCGAAACCATACCGACATTAATGGCAAAATGGTATGTAAACATTCGACAACAAAACTAGGGATCCCAAACTTTTTACTTTTTTAGCATTCGTAGATACAATTCCTTAAACAACAAAGTGTGAGGTTACGGTAGTAATAAAATATAGCGCGCACGCTGTTATATCTACGCACTTTACAATTAATCCTGATGTTGCTAATTAAAATGGAAACAAGCCTAGCGATGATAAAAATTAGAAATGGTAAAATTGAGTTCGGGTCTTGGTCAACTCGGTGATCAATCGTCGGACAACAGGGTCCCTTCGAAATTTGACCTATGCAACTAGGGTTATGAAGAACTACCCTGTTGCTTGTACTAATCACGTAGATCGATTGAGATGTTTGGCTCTAATTCTCTGAAGACCATTGTTAATGTATGTCGGGCGGAACAATCCTTGTTTTGACCACAGGGGCTAGGCACACGAATCGCGTACATGCCGGAACGCTCACGCCACCCCGCCACGCTTGCTCGCTGCACTCGCGGGGTGGCGTGAGTGTTCCGGCATTTACGCGATTCGTGTGCCTAGCCCCGGTTGGTTTGACTAAACCATGCGCAATGGCTGTTTGCCGTGACGTCACCATGAGTTAGCCAATGACGAACGAGAACAACGGCTGTTTGGCTGTCTGATTGGACTAGCCGAGTCACATGATATGCACGTCACAGCAAACAGCCATGGCGCGTGGTATAGAACATCAACGGTGTTGCCATCAGTCACTCCACCTCTGCACAGTCGCTTGGTGTCGGTTGTGAACGA
Organism: Lithobius niger; assembly: GCA_023313725.1. Classification (NCBI taxonomy): domain Eukaryota; kingdom Metazoa; phylum Arthropoda; class Chilopoda; order Lithobiomorpha; family Lithobiidae; genus Lithobius; species Lithobius niger. The sequence goes on along the minus strand of JAHWFP010098696.1, from coordinate 1,394 downwards.
TCACAAGTGCGAGGCGCACTGCCCTCAGGCCGCGAGGAAAGCAAACTTTGTACTTGGTCTTATCAAACGCAATTTCAAGCACCTGTAAAATAAATGTCAACACGCCTAAATAGGTATTTTATAACATAAATTTTACAATTTGGTGTGTAGGCTACAGAATATTATCAATACATGCGAACTTTATCCTATAACACACATTCACCATACAAATTCAATGTTCAAAATCCTACCAATCACATTTTAGACAATTCATTTTATACACTATATGATATACCATTACTTTCTGGCCTTCCCCCATCATTCAATACAATTCACCAATTCTATTTTCCAAAATTTGTTTTATTTTCTCAATTTTGTTTTGTTTTCTGTTTTGGTTTTCCCTCTTCCTGTGTCATCCCCTATTGCTTGTGTGCTAACATAGTTATAAAAAGAAGTACACCAGATCAGGATTCGTTGCTTCTATGTGAGCGTTGGAACTATTTTTAAAACTGTTTACTGAAGGCACCGAAACTACTGATTCAGGAAGACTAATTTCCACAGAGAAATGACATGAGGGAAAAAAAGTATGGTGGGTCCATTCATGGGAATATTGTTGGAATTTGAGTTTGTAAGAGTGACCCCTAGTTGCCAGGTTATCCTGAAGTTGAAATTTTTCAACCAAGTTACGGCCTCCGTAGTTTTGCCTTAAAATTTTGTATAATGTAATAATACTACCTCTACGGAATCGCCACCATATGGAGTTTGTCTTAAGGGAACGAAGTCTTTGCTCGTATGATAGGTAACTCAGGCCATGGTAAAATAATTTTCCAGAGGCAAAAGATTTAATAAACACAAGCACCACCAACTCACTTCTACTCAGAAACACTTAAATTTTCGAACACAAACCTGTCTCCTTCCTCAGAAGCACCAAAACACTAAAGAATATTAGTCTTTGCTACATCATATTTGCAGTCAATGATTTGACATATTCACTCGATCGCGTCGCACCGCTGATGTTTATGCTGCATCGCTCAAGGCCATCTGGTCGATCTTCCACTGTGTATCAAGTCGAGCCGTCACTGTGGGGAGGAGGATATCGTCCATTTTTTTTATATGTTGGGCCCGTAATGTTCATCAGGGGGATTCGTTTATTTCTGAAATGATTGATGGCCAGTGACTCAAGTGCCCGTAAATGAGCACCTTGCTGATTGTTGGAGTGGAGCAGAACTTGAGTTTGGTTCCTTGCTATCTTGTGTTCAAATTTCTTGGTGTGTTGTGCGATGCCATTCAGTCGATCTCCCCTTCTAGTAGGTCCCTTATGTTCGTCCAGTCTTTTCTCTAGACATCTTTTGGTCTCGCCGATGTAAACGGCCGCACATTCACCACATGGCACTTTGTAAACTACTTTGCTGAGT
>JAHWFP010098695.1:0-12649 GCA_023313725.1 Lithobius niger | reverse complement strand
ACTTTTCTTTTACGTGTGTCTTTCAGTTTATCCATCTGGAACATTCCATCACGTTGTGAACGTCTCTGAATCGTTTTCTAGTGGCGTAAATGCTTCCAATGCAAAATGCTATGTCGAACTTTGATTGGGTACCATTTTTGATTGGAACAACGTGGCGACGTTTTCTTTGGCCATTTTTCTCAGCTAGTTAAGGGCTTTAATGTGACGTGCTACTCGGACCCCCCCCCCCCCCCCCGCCCATTTGAAATTACTGAGTTGCGCCCCCTGTGGCCCCATGGGGGGAGGGTAATGCGATGTCTTTTATGCCTAAAGATAGAACACTCAACCCAACCGATGTCTCCAACGGTGAAAGTTTCAATTCTCATCCGTTCAAAAGTTATTCAGCCTATCTGGGACTTTTGGAACACCTTGTGTATATATGTATATACTGTATAAAATTAATATTTTTTGTGGTTGCTAATAATTTTCTTTTTTTTAATTGTAACGGTTTTTTTTTTGCCAGTGTGGTATAGCGAGACCAGTGTATCAGTGCTCGAAAGAAAGTCAGTCCCTGAAGCAGAAGCAGAAGCAGATATCCAATATTATGTTGTCATTGCTCGTGGACTGGTGTTAGCGTACTTGTGTGTCCTCCTTCTGAGTCTTGCATTTACGTACTTAACTGCTGGGGTATCCATTCTACTGGGTGTCTTGAAGGTAAGTTTTAGAATAAAGTGTGTGTAAGTTTTAATTTAGTTCCACGAACGTGATGTACAATATAAATCCATGTACGTCCGCTGTAGTGATTTCATGATAAAAGAACTACAGGCAAATGACAAGGCAACAGATTTTACTACAATTTCTTCGTGTTGATTAGACTACGTTAGCATTCTTTGTTAGTACACCACAAGCTGTTACTTTGTTTGAGTACTTAATCATTGCCCTTCTGTGCCTCACACTGATTTACATACTTAATTTCTGGAACCTGCATTCTATTTGGTGGTTTAAAAATATCTACATCATTAAAAAAGTATAATGTGCGTGTGTGTTTCTACCTCTACTCCTCTTGAACCAAGGCACCTACGAAGATGGGAGTAGTACTAAATGAAAAGGTAATTAAGTTGCGCTTCGGTTAGGCGTATTTTCATCGATGTTACTTGATATTATGACCCTCAAATACGCGAGGAAAAAACTAAAGTAACATCAAAGTTTTTTTTTACCCTCATGATGTTGGTTCATGACGCCATATTTGTTCATGCACGGGGTGACAAACAAAGCATCTTGAAGGTATTTGTAACGTACTGAGATAATCTGGAAAAGGATGCACACAAAAAATAACCTAAAAGGACGATGTATTTTGCAACACACCACATATAGATCTTAAAATTTGTTTTATATCACACTAAACCCATAGACCTGGTCTTAAAAGGATGTCAAACATTCGTGTTTTCAAAGCACGGAGATGCGTGAATTGAGCGAACAAGGCAAACGATTTCCACGTAAACTGAACCTTTTCAATGTGTGTTTCGCTTTGCTCTCTCAATCTTTCTTCTCTCACCTTCGTAGGGGATTACTTCTGGACGAGAAGATGTACAAACGTGCTAACAAACCAGTCGTATGTTTTGAATGATGTACTGTAGGTGAAATGCAGACGTGCTGAGAAATATTATGAACGAATTGTGAGCAACAATTGCAATTATTTTGCGCCGAAATAATCAGTACGTCGATTTTGTGATGCTCTTGGAATGAAAGAAATTACATGAAGCATGGATCGACGCCAATGGAGTGAGCGGAGCAAACGATATGGCTAATATATATCACTAAAAACGTAAGATGTGCGTGCGTGTGAGTGTGTTTGTACCTATACTTCTCTTGAACCAAGGCACTTACAAACATGAGAGTAGGATCTACATCATTAAGGACGTATGATGTGCGTGCGTGTGTGTTTGTTTGTTTGTTTGTACCTCTACTCCTCCGGAACCAAAGCAGGTACAAAGATGAGAGTAGGACCAAACGAAGATAATTAAATTGCGCTCAGTATAGGCCTATTTTCATCGCTGTAACTTGATATTATGACCCTCAAATAAGCGAAAGAACGTGAAAAACTAACGTCACAGTTTTTTTTAAACCCTCATATTTGTTCATAACGTCATAATTTTTCATGACGTCATAGTTTGTTCATGAAAACCTCCTCGAGCGAAGCGAGATGATCTGGAAAGAGATGCACGGGAAAAATAACCTAAAAGGACGACGGATTTTGCAACACACCACATATAGATCTTAAAATGGTTTTGTATATAACTGACTTGATGCATGGAAAAAACAGTCCCGTAGATCCGGTTTTAAAACGGTGTCAAACATTCATGTTTCTGAAGCACGGAGGTGCGTGGATTGAACGAGCAAAGCGAGCGATTTCCGCGTAAAGTAAACCTTTTCAATGTGTGTCTCGCTTTGCTCTATCAATCTTTTATCTCTCACCTTCGTAGGAGATTACATCTGACGTTCTGTACATGTTTCTCCAAGTGAGGGATCATCGGAAAGTGAAGTGATAAGACGCCCATGGAAAAATCTGTACTGAGCACGACGTAAAGAACAATATTCTTAAAATAAGTAAAACAAGAAAACCCATATAAAGTGTATACTAACACAAATTACAAGTGATGTGCTGGTTACATTGATTCAGTCACGTTTCTGAGTTAATGTTTGCGCTGATTGAGTGAGCGAAGTGAACGAAAATCAGCTTTTGTCATCAGAAACAGCGCTTTTCTGATAAATTGTTTGATCTTTTTGCTTGACTCCTTGAACGTAAAAAAATAATATTGACCTTCTCTTGAGATAACCGATATCGTATACTACACTCTTATAATTTACTTGATCGTTTTTTATGTGGAAGGTCTGTGTTGCAGCAAAAAATCTCCTCGAGCGCAGCGAGACGACGCGGAATGAGCGAGCGAAGCGAGCGACTCCGTTAGTTAAATTAAATATAATTAAATTGAGCTTCGGTTAGACCTATTTTCATCGCTGTACCTTGATATTATGACCGCGTAAAAAAACATGCAAAAATTACGTCAAAGGTTTTTTATTTACCTTCGTGATGTTTGTTCATGACGTCATAGTTTGTTCATGCATACGTCCTCGAGCGAAGCAAGACGACGCCAACGGAACGAGGGAAGCTAATGACGTAGCTAGTATAATATAATCTATATAACTAAGATAATAAAATTTGTTTGTTTGTGTGTAGTCAGATTACCGAGATTCCCACTACTAATTCTTATTTCTACTGTTCGTGCGTCCGCAGTGGGAATCTCGATAATCATTTTTTCTTTTGTTTGTTTATATCGCTGTCAAATGGAATGCCTGTATAATGAATGACGGAATTGTCTGTATAAGTAATGATTCGAACTCTGTTTTCAACAAACAGGCACAGTATAATAAATAAATAAATTACAGTTCATTACACCACCAAAGTGGAGGAGATATGGAAGGTCGGTGAGCCGCTGACACCGTTCCCAGGAGTTTAAAAGAAGCAGTATTTTCTTTATTTTCCTGTCGGAGATCGAGATAGTAGACGCCTTAGAAAAATGCTTAAATTTTCGTTTTAAAGTTGCCCACGGAAACACGCTATCGACTGGGCGTGTCATGGTATACCTACTTTGATGTATGGTCCTGTCTTTGGAGATCAGTGGTCAAAGTGGCTCAGGCCTTGCTTGCTACTAGGGATAGCTGCCAGCAGAGGTGGCTCATGGGATACAACGAAATACCACAGGAAGTACCTGTGGTGGATACTGGCTGCAGCACTGGGTATAAAAGGCCCTGCAGCCCTTTGAGTTTTATTCTGGGAGCTAGTCCCTAACTAGTAGCAACTCTCCTAGAAGTGTACCACCTTGCAACAGCCTAACCTGGAGCATTCTTTTACAATGACAGACCGCGTGGCCCTGGAATAAACCCCAAATTCTACCATCCTTCTGGTTTCTTCGTTTAACTGGGCCAAGTGGGGTTGCATTGGGGTAAAGGGACTGGGGGAAGGGATGTACTAAAACATCATTTTGGCCTTCGGTGCATGGCACGGTCGCCAGCTAGTATATAATATAGTATAATAATGCAATAATGGTACTTTCGCTCGAAGAATGGCGTTTGAGCTGAGAAGAGAAGATTTCGTGCATCCTTTAAAATTAATTTAAAGGGAGCTTGCCCACTTCAGCCCTACAAAATTATACTTAATTGCTGGAGCATGTGTTCAACAGGAGAGAGGTCAACAAGTCGCACAGCCAAAATCATACACTATCAATAACGTAGTACAGTACGCCACCTTTATGTACTTACCTTTCATTGGAGTGGCATGATCCGGATTCAAACTGGCAACCCAATTCGTTCCAAGATCACTGACATAGCAACATTATCGCCATGGCCACTCCTCCACTGGCATCATGATGACTCATTGAACCCATTATTATGGTCAACTTAGTGACCAGGGCTCCAATCCACCGAGAATGCTTGCAGCCGTGGGCAATGGAAAAGGAAGACAAATAAGTGCAAAGGCTCAACGAAGGTTCAAATTAACATACAAAATCTCTGTAAATTTCATACAAGAAAGAAGAAAACAAGCCGACAACGAAAATCATACACTAGAAATAACGTAGTACGGTAAGCCACGTTTCGTTAGCAGGGCAACACCCGGATTCGAGCTGGCAACCCAATTCGTCCCCAGTTCCCTGATATAGCGCCGTTACGTACGAAACGGAAGTGCATAAGGTGGCTTACTGTACCACGTTATTTCTAGTGTATGATTTTCATTGTGTGGCTTGTTTTTGCTTTTTACTTTATAAAATTTACAGCGATTTGTGTATGTTTATTTAAACCTTCGTTGAGCCTTTGCATTTATTTGTCTTCATTCTCCATGCCTATGGCAATAAGTATTCTCGGTTGAATGGAGTCCTGGTCAATGATGTGACCATAATAATGGGTTCAATGGTGCAACTGGAGAGTGGCCATAGCCACTAATGTGACCTTAATAATGAGTTTAGTGAGTCATCTTCATGCCAGTGGAATTGCAATAACGATAAAAGTGCAATGTCAATGGTCTGGGAAAGAAATGGGTTGCCAGTTCGATTCTAGGTCATACCACACTGGCGAAAAGTATGTGTATAAAGGTAGCTTAATGTACTGCGTTAAGTCTAGAATATTCGCTATTTGGCTTGTTTTCCTTTTTCCTCTATATAATTTACAGTGATTTAAGCTAGGATTATTAGTTGTTTGGGAGGATGCGTCTTTCTAACAGACAACCTGCTTCATCGGCTGTGTAACTCGCGTTTGAAGGCTTGCAGCACAATTGCAGCACGAGATTCAAAACAATGGCAGAATGGGCTGGCGACACAGCACGACGATTGGTGTTGATACTGAAAACCCTCACTAGAGATCTTTCAGCTGCAGTCATTTGGACTCAGTCTTGCAGGAAAGCCAGAGTAGCTGCCCCTGTTGGCTTATGCCCAGCAGGTCTATACGAGCTCGAGTCTCTTTCAAGACAAAATAATCAATTAGGGTATAAATTCAGTGTGAAGCGGCTTTCGTTTCTTATGTTTTCTTTTGTAGTAATCCGTAGCAAACTCATCGTAGCCGATAACATCAGTAATAGACGTTACAAGATCCCAGCGAGTGCCAGACAAACATCGCTTCGTTGCCGCTATTTTTTCTGCCGCGTGAGGCCGTCATTCTAGTAGAGCGCGGATCCGGATCCGCCTCTCATGCTACTAATACATCCTACGCTGACAATGACGCATCTTCCCAAACAACTAACAATCCTACATTTATGTGTATATTGATTTATTCTTTCTACTGGTTGTGTTAATGATAAAATTACTGCAACATTGATATACTTATTTGTTAATGAATCGGTATATTTAACTGTAATTGATGCATGCATCATACTGACGGGGGTGATTTACAGTTGAGGTCTAAACACGACCGGGCGTAATGCAAGCCCCGGCCTAGCTAGACCTGGCCCTCAGGACTAAACTTCGGACTAACGTTACTGGTGATTTCAATGCTAGTCTAAGTTGGGTACTTACTAGTACAGTGCTAGCTAGACCCCTTTGGCCTAAAGTAGTACTGGGTAATCTTCGCGATATCCATGTTGAGGTCTAGCTAGTACAGTACTCTGATTGGTTAATACCCTTCCTGTGACGTCATATCACCTGTAAACAGTATCAACGCGTTTGGCTTCTCCAAGATACGTCGAGATTCGTGTATCAAATTGTTTTCAAGCAAATTTCGGTGATTTTTCTTATTTTCCTATTTTTCCTATAGCAGGTTTCGTAAAAACTTAATTGTGACTGAATCATTTTTAAAAAATATTTTCTTTCCAAATTTATCAGATTTCAGTTTAAATTACATAAACAAGCCCGTAGCTAGCCATTGACGATTGGGGTTGGGTTAAGGATACATTTTGGACGTCTAGGCTATATAATGAATGCCAATGAACTGCTGTGTGCAAGCATGGCAGTAGGGGAGAAATTTTTTTCAAATGGACTGTCAAGAGCTGAAAAATAGTGAAATCTTTGGTCAGTTTTATCCCAAACGACCTAGAGGGTATTACTGCAAAAAACTTGCACATTTTAAAGCAACAACATACTCCAGCTTTTCAAAAATGAAGAAAGATGGAAAAAACGGCGAAACCTTTCACTCAGCTTTGTCCAAAACAATTTGAGATGGAGAAAAGCTTTTAAATATAATATGAAATCGACATGCGCCATTTTCATTTTTTTCTCCCTTGATTCAGGGATGTTATGTAATTTTTGCCCTCATTTAGTGCCTTTGGGTAGCTTTTGTCCTTTAATTTTAGATTTTATGGACTCTTATTATCATATTGTATGCCTTCGAATTTTGTTGGCATTCTTAACAAGTTTGTTGTATAAAAAATGGAATTGTTTCTGCATTAATACAAAAGGATCTTTAAATCGTAGTAGCAATAGGTTAACAGAAAAAGGACTACAGCAAATCGAACAGCCAATTCAATTTTCCAATTTGATTTTTAATTTTGCCAGCTACACCCGATTTTCATGAAGTGCGGATTTAGTTCAAGTTCTGTTTAAACTAAAACAATGGCAGAATGGGCTAGCAAACGAACTATCATAGTAAATTAAATTTGTGAGATTTCACGACTTCAGACGGCGAAAACTTGGCAGAAATAGTTACCAAGTTTTGTTTTATGTAGTTTTGTTAACGTTTCTGCCTTACGTTTTAGAAAGTTTTTAAATCCTGGCAGTGATATTTTGTTTTGGAATATTAATATATCAGTAACTTTTTTTCCCCTCCTCGAAATACCAGTTAGGAGTTACTCCTTACTGAATCACCTCTTCTGGGCACTGTCTAACAGAGAAAAGCTATGAAGTAAAATAGCCAACTCAATTTTTAGTTTTGCCAACTGTGTATGATTTTCGCGAAGTTGATTTTTATCAAGACTTTAAACTTGGCTGAGACACAGTTTAAAGCATATTTTATTTTTAGTTTCTACATTATCTATGATCTACCATGGTGGTGATGGGCTAACAGGCAAACAAAACTGTGATGTCCTAGGCGGGGACACACCTTAGCCCAGCGTGGGCACCAATAGTAATAAACACACGGACTACCAGAGTGTAGGCTACAGCTGATAAGACAGCGAACTTCCTGTTTACTTCTCTTTAAATACAGTTATAACAGGAAGTCATGTGATGCAACTTAATACAATATATAATTATGGAATAGCCTATTAGTAGTTAAAGGGGTATCTTGGTAGGGTTAACATATTGACATGAAATAGATGGCTGCCATTGTGGAGCACACAAGTGACGACTCCACAATGCAGCGAGCGAAAAAAAAACAGAAAAAAAATAACCTAAGCCTAGCAGGAAATAAAATCATGATTACGAAGGCAAGATGTATTTTTTAGTGCACAACCTATTTTTAAAGAAAGATACATAATTTTTCGCTTTCGAGGAAAAACTAAACACTATTTTTGAAAGCTGTTTTACAAAAATAAAGAACTGAAGATGTACATGATTAAGCAAAAAATTAAACATTAATAAACTGGCTGAAAACTTGCCAGTTTTAAATTTCTGTTTTGATTTCTGGAGCAATTTTACAATAAATTCAATTTAAATTTTCAATGTTGTTGTTTTAATTTTCGTAGCCTTTTTTGGTTAATTTTCTTTTTGCAGCAACCATTTCTGCAGCTGAAATGCTACAGCGTTGCTGTGGACAAACATCTGGCATTGAGAATTCGGTGCCAAATTAGTTTCTTTGGATTAGGCTTCACCGGAGTGGGAATTGTGGCTCCAAGCAATTTTTTGTTCCGATGTCAGAAGTGTTTAGGTACATGAAAAGACAAAAAGATACAAAAAAGATAAAATCGTGAAATCAATTTTTCACACGAACAACAAAATACAATTACATTTTTACCTAATTTTAAAGGTGGACAAATAACTAGGGGACAAAACGTTTTAGCGTTACTCGCTACAGTTTAAAAAGAACTATCATTTAATTCATATATAACGGATTACAACAAAAAAAAACGAAGAAGTTGTAGCCAAATGGTAATTTTTGCACAAAAAAAAACTACAAATTGAGCTTGTCTGGAGCTCTACGCAGTCTCTTTGAACGTTCAGCATTTTGAAGCTGCGCTGCAATGTCAACCTGTGTTGGTGATAGCACAACTTTGCGTTTATTGGGATTCGGTTTCGCCTTTTTGTTAGCATGACCTGGCTTCGGTGGTGATTGCTTAGTGGATGGTGACGTAATAATCGATGGAGATTGTGACCTTTCTGGCTTAGAATTTCCTTCAAGAGGGGCGCTGGTAGTAGCCAAAGGTGATTGGTTATTTACGTTAGCAGACTCATCCACTTCGTGTGTGTGGGGTAATTTCGCTGGAGATTTCCTGCCACCTGGTGACTTGCGATGTAAATTCTCAGGTGATTTTTCAAGCTGTTGGATTGGTGGAATTTTTCCCTCAGTAACAGAAATTGACTTTCTGGATTGGCCGAGAGAACGACGCTCAGGAACTACGTCAGCGAAACTTGGCTTTTCACGTTGTTTGCCGCCAAAAGACATGCGTTTGAAATTTGAGTGATCTTGCTCATTATGCATGGAGAAATTACTGCTTTTCGCCGTCGAAACAAGTGCGTTTGGAGGCTGTTCTGGATAATCATTTTCTGCGGTATGTAACCTTAGCTGTTCGCGATGTTTGCGAATCGTATTACCATTAGTATCAACGATAGTATAGGACTGATTTTCACATTTTTGGTTAACCATACCGACTGGCCATAGCCTGTCATTTGTCGTTGAAAAGTCACGATACCAAACCTTTTCACCTATTTGATACGTTTTCAACTCACGATGGTGGGTGCTCTGTACTTGTTTTAATTGTTTACGGCGTACGGCTGCAATAGGGTCAGGGAACAATAAATCCAGCCGAGACTTTAATTCTCGGTTAAAATATAATTTTCCGGGTGTTGCTTGCGTGGTAGCCGAGATAGTGATTCGTGCTGATAACAAGTAAGAATTTATAGTCTCTTGAATAGTAGACCCCTGTCGTCTTGCGGCCTTGTAGACTCTCTTGAAATTACGGACGTATACCTCAGCCAAACCGTTGGTCCAAGGCGCAAAACTTGGCCCGGTCATGTGCCTAATTCCATTGGATTTTAACCAATTTTGGAATTCTGCGGACAAAAATTGGGCAGCATTGTCCGTAACTAAGCTGTCCATTAAACCATATAAAGCTATATGATTGTTTAAAACATCAATGACACGCGCGGACGTTTTTGACTTCATTTTATGCACAGAAGGAATTTTTGAATGTGCGTCTACAAGAATGAAAAACATGTAATTGTCCATCGGCCCCAAAAAATCAGCGTGTAAGCGATTATTTGGTTTTAGTGAATATTCCCACGTATGCTTAGGACCTGACGTTTGAGTATCTTTATACTCTTGACAATTTTGGCATGATTTGACTTTATTTTCAATGTCAGAGTCAATCTTAGGCCACCAGACTTTTTGTCTAGCTAAACTTTTCAATTTAACTATGCCTAAGTGAGCACTATGTAGATCTTTCAAGATTTGTCTCCGCAAGGCCGTCGGCACCAGGACTCTATACCCCCAAAATAAGGTTTCGTTTTCGACAGAGATTTCAGCACGACGTGTGAAGTACGGTAACAGATCGGGAATTTCGCATTTGTCAGGCCAACCATGGTTCACATAACGATAAACTTTTGAAAGGATTTTATCACGTTTACTTTCAAGAACGAGTGTCTCGTTTAAAACTGGAAGATTAGAAATAGTTTCTAAAGCAAGAATATTGTAATGCTCTTCTGCTTTCTCGAATTCCTCGGTATTTGGGAGGGGAAGGCGCGATAAAGCGTCTGCCGTCAAATTAAGTTTACCGGGAATGTGTTCGAATTCGTAATCGTAAGCATTAAGCATCACTGCCCAACGCTGAACCCTGGCGGCTGCCATCTGCGGTATTTCCTTTTTAGGGCCAAAAATCCAAACTAAAGCCTTCTGATCAGACTGCAGTATGAATCGCTGACCATAAACGTATTCATGAAACCGTTTCACTCCCCAAGCCACGCTGAGTGCTTCCCGGTCAAAATGCGAGTAGCCTCTTTCCGCTTGAGTGAGTTTACGTGAAGCGAAAGCTATCGGCCGTGATTCACCGTTTTTCATGACATGCATCAGGCACGCGCCGACCCCGTAGGGTGAGCCGTCACAAACGAGTTTGAGCTTTAATTTCGGATCGTAATGAACCAGAACTTTTGATTTAAGAAATAATTCTTTTACTTTACTCACGGCTCGGTCGCATTCTGCCCCCCCAAACCCACTTCACACTTGGGCTTAACAAACGTGTTACTGGTGACAGAATATGAGCGAGATTCGGTAGATATTTTGAGTAATGGTTTACAAAACCCAGAAAGCTCTGTAGCTCTTGAATACATGTTGGGTTAGGAGCGTTTGTGACTGCTTCGATAACCTCAGGGAGTGTATGCAGGCCTTCTGCATTTAACATGTGGCCTAAATATTTTAATTCAGGCCGCGACAGTTTGCACTTCTCGATCCTAAGTTTGGCTCCTGCATCTTGTAAAGCATTTAACAGTTTATTTAACGATTCGTCATGCTCACCCCCCTTCCCGCTCACCAGGATGTCATCATAAAACGGGAGACATTTGGGGATTTTACTGGTGACTTGAGTCATTACCCTCTGGAAAATTCCAGGGCTGGGCGCCAGGCCCAGGGGTACGCGAAGCCATCTAAACAAACCCAGGGGTGTATTTATTGTCAAAGCTTCTTGTGACTCTTTGTCGAGTTCAATTTGCAGAAATGCATCCTTAAGATCGATAAGGGAAAAAGTGTCACTGCCTGCTAATTCACTGAATAATTCTGCGGCCGTGGGAACTGGATAGTGGTCGACTTCGAGTTGAGGGTTCACGGTGGTTTTATAATCACCAACCACTCGGATTTGACCATCCGCTTTGTGAACTATGACGATCGGCGTAGACCACTGAGAAGTTTCCACAGGCTCTAGAATTCCAAGGCCAACCAATCTACGAATTTCTTGGTTAACCTTTTCTTTGAGTGCTAACGGAACCGGTCGTACATGACTGTACACAGGCTTGGCATCAGGTTTTAAATGAATTTTGGCTTTAAAGTTCTTAAACTTACCCATGCCTTCAGAAAATAGCTCCGGGAAACCCTTCACTATTTCGGAAGTGTCAACTGACGTAATGCTAGTTTTAATTTTCTTAACACTTTTCTTAGGTTTCACTTTCGTTTGTAGGTTGTAAAAAGGATGGAAATTAACTCGAAAAATAGAAAGCCAATCCTTTCCCATTAATGCAGGTTTATATAATTTTGAAACTAAAGCATCCAAATGTTCGATTTGACCTTGAACTTCAACCTTCAGACTGGCCATAGCCTGTTCTCAATTCCGTGTTCTCAATCGTGTTCTCAATCGTGTTCTCAATTCCGTCAGTGTATGAGTGTATCGAGTACGGACTGAGTTTTAAAGGACAGTCCGCAAAATATTTTTGATGCCACTCAATAGGGATAATGGATGCATCTGCTCCGGAATCAAGTTCCATTTCTAGCTTGACACCATTTAGGCAGACTGGCATTTTCCATTTATGGATTTTCATAGAATTAACTACTACTATTATTTTGTTGGTTTGTAGGGGAATTGAAATCTGGTCCGCAGCCTGACTCAGTCCAAGAGTATTATTTTTCAGTACAAGATAGTCGTTGTCTGAATCGTTATCAGACCCGGAACCAGACTCTGAATTTTCGGCTTCAACATCCTGGTCTTCTTCACTATCACTTTCGCGTTCGAGTTTGTTGACGCGTTTTTTGTAGCTATAATTTTGTTTTGTGTTCGGCCTAGCCTTAAAATTTGTGCTAGAACTTGCTTTAGGGTGGTCGAGTGATTTTAAAGTTCTATTCGAATGACTAGCTTTTCGGCACACGGCTTTTAAATGGCCGACAGTGTGGCAACGGCCACATGTATAGTCTCGATATTTACAACGTGTTTTCACGTGGCCATTTTTGCCGCAACAATAGCAAATGAAATCCTTAGTGGATTTAGGCCTACTTGATGTTTTGCCCGATTTTTTAGCTACGTAGGTAACAGCTTTAGAATGGCTTCTCAAAACGC
>JAHWFP010098682.1:0-10031 GCA_023313725.1 Lithobius niger | reverse complement strand
CGTACGGATTCCTACTCATCGATAAAACTAAACCCTTGGATCGAAGGTATAGAAGAATGCTCGACTAACAACGACGTGTTTGCCGAAGGTTTTTGTTGACATTAACGTACGTCTAGGTTTTTGTTGACATTAACGTTTGTTGACTTAAACATTATTTTATAAAGTACTAAACTGTCATGTCTACTAAAACTAAAAATAAGAGAAGCAAACCCCAGAAAGCGGTCGATCAGTACGAGGCTCTAAAAAAGCGTCTGAAACAAAAATTTCAAAATATAAAACTGGAAAAGCAGACAGAATCTGAACATTAGCAAAAGATATTCAAACCAGTAGTTGATCCTATAATAGACCAGACTAAAATGCAGATGCTACAGGGAAGCGAGGCTTCGGCTCAGCGTCAACGACAAATCAAAGAACTGTTGGCTCTAGAGGCTGGACAGAAGAAACAAGAAAAATATCACGGGAAACGGTTAGAGCATATTCAGAAAGCTCTGGAAGCGGCAACGGGCCGCGTCGATACTGAAGACGAGAATATAGACAGTGACGATGGCGAGATACAGTTTCGCGCGGGTGCCAGGAGACGACTCTCCAGTTCCATGGGTGCATTACCTGACCCGCCATCCGACATGTCACTTGCCCTCACGCCGGGAGCTCGTAGGAGACAAATGGAAGAGGCCTCTTTACTCGGAGATTCCGCAGTCAGACTCGGTCCGCTAGCTACCAAGTATCTAAGCATGTTTGCCACTCGAGAGACTCTGACTGACCCCACTTTTGGCATTCGATACGACCCGGAGACTAAGCGTTACGTGATTGGTGCAATGGTGGTACAATTTCAAGACGACGACTTGATCGTGGGAGGAAAAAAGTACGAAGGGACGGACGATTTGTGGCAGTTGGTTATGTTAAAAAACCCTTCGAAGCCACCGGATGGAGATGCTAGCCTTTTGAACTACCACGATATTCTGAAGAGGAGTAAAGCCATATATCACAACAACGACGACAGTACGAGAAGACTAAAGTCCAGCGCCGGTTTCAAGTACACGACTTTTATAAAACCTGTTTGGGGCAGACCTGCCGAGGTTGTAGGGAAAGGATACCGGTTCTATAGAGATCCGAATGACTTGTGCGAAAGACTGAGGCTCCTCAGAGCCTCTATAGAGGCTGGCAATAATTCTCTGGACGAAGAATTCGTGCACATTTTCACAGAAATGCGGAGCAAAGCATTGCTGTCCGACGGAGAGTACCGAAAACTGATCAGTGAATTCAGTAAATGTTAACTAATGTATTAAACTGAGAATATGTCGATCATACTTTCTTCTGAAAAAACTGACTTTGTGACCAGTTTTCCTTCCCCGTTGATATTGGAAGGCGCTCACGAATTGGCTCTAGTCAATCTGGAAACTTACAACTCCATTCCTAACGTTATAAAGGACGTGACCGACTCTTTCACTTACAGCGCGGACGGCGGTAACACCTGGATTAAAATCGTCGTCTCAGAAGGTTGTTATGAATTAGACGAAATTATAAACATCATTTACAGAAAATTCAAAAAGAGCAAGCATTGGGACGAGACTAATAACGTTTCCTATGTTCTATTAAATGGCAACGTAAACACTCTAAAGTGCGAACTAACTATTACTGACAGGAGATATAAGGTTGATTTTTCTGAACCGTCCAGTATCGGAAAGATTTTTGGTTTCGAAGCTAAGACTTACGAATTTGGGGAATACATCGGACCAAACACTGTCAACATAATAAATGTAAATAGCATACTGGTACATTGCGACTTGGTTTCGGGTTCTTATGTGAACGGATCATCGCAACCGACTCTCTACTCGTTTTTCCCCAACGTCTCCCCGGGATATAAAGTGGTTTCTTCGCCTCACAATCTGATATATCTGCCCGTTACTAAAAACGTGGTTTACTCTATTAGAATTTGGTTGACCGAACAGGCCAACAGGCCTGTTAATTTGAGAGGTGAGACATTAACGATGAGACTACACTTACGAAAAAAATAAAAAACCTAAAATGTTGAAATTTAATAAGAATATTATTAAACCGACTGTTCCCAGTCTACCTTTAGCTGAAGAACCAATAGTCCACAACCAATTGGGAGGCTCTTATAAGAGAGAAACATTGCCACGAGCGAAAGGGGGGGAATAACGAGACTTTCAGAGCTAGAAGGCGACAATTTCTGAGTCCTGAAAACGTCAAATTCATAGAGTGTCTCATCAGTGCCTCAAGATGGAGAGCAATGAGGAATATCTGAACCTTACAGAACCATTCATACTGGACGAATCAGTCGTCAGTTAAAATTATCACGAGTACGGGCCAATAGTAGGTACGAACGTGAATACTCCCAACAGCGAAATCAGAATTACGGTTCAGAACCAAGATTTATTCACCCACCCGCACAAAAGCTACATTCACGTGAAAGGTGTTCTTGTCAAGAGTTCCGACAGTTCGGCATACGCCGTGACAGATAAAATTGCTTTGGCGAATAACGCCGCCGCATATTTATTTAGCATGATACAATATAAAATAGGCGACAAGACAGTCGACCAATTAAATATGCCCGGTTTTGCAAGCACCATTAAAGGCTTAGTAAGTTACTCTCTGGAGCAGCAAGCGGAATTGACCAATAGAGGATGCATCTTTAAAAGATGATACTACGAATTTGATTCTGAAACACAAAAGAGACGTTCTCTTTGCCCGCAACCCGAAACGCAGTTTTTCCTTCGCCGTGCCATTGTCCCACTTACTGGGCTTTTGCGAAGACTATACGAAAATTTTATATGCTTGTCAACAAACGCTGGTGCTTATTCGATCGTCGGACGATAATGCTATATTCAGAGCGTCGGGGGTTGAAGCCGGCAAGATAGTCTTAGAACAAATAACTTGGTTCCTCCCGCACGTGACTCCCTCCGATGGTCAAAAAAACAAACTGTACGCCATGGTGGATTCTGGCATCAGCGTCCCCCTCGCATTCAGACACTGGTACGCTGACCAGTTAGATCTTCCCACCTCGACAAACTGCGCTTGGAGATTGATCACCACTAGTTCTGTCGAACGTCCGAGGTGGATAGTAATAGGTTTTCAGACGGCCAGAGACAACGATGCGAAAAAAAATCCGGCAGTCTTCGATCACTGTAACTTTACAGACGTCCACGTAATGCTCAATTCCGAACGTTACCCTTTTCTCGATTTAAATTTAAATTTTCCGCAAGGTAACATTTCTAACTTGTATCAAATGATTGTAGATTTTAGGAAGCAGTACTACGGGTTGGGGTCAGGTTCGTCTGGACCAGCTTATGAAGTCAATATGTTCTCGAAGAATTATCCTTTGGTTGCAGTGGACGTTTCAAAGCAGTCTGAAAGATTGTCATCGTCAGTTATAGATTTGCAAGTAAAAATGCGATTCGGAACCGCCGTCCCTTCAAACACGAAAGCTTTAGCTTTGGTTATTAGCGACAGAATAATGTATTTGAAATTGGACAGGAGTAAAGTCGAGGTTTTGGTATGATATTTTATTTTTTATTTTTTTTTCATAAAGAGGAAAAATCATGTACAAAAACGTAGCAGTCTCTTTGACTCCCCATCAAAAGCAAAAAATGTTAAAACACGTCAAAGCTGGCAAAGTTCCTTCTTTCCGCCTTTCCAATTCTCAGCTAAAGAGAGGGAACGTGACGCTTCCACTCACTAAAACGCAACACGGTAAAGTATAGAAGGCTCGCAATGCAGGTCGAGGACTGAGCTTGAAACTTTCTTGTAATCAAACTGGCGGCATAATTCCTCTCCTACCCGCCCTGGTGGGGATGAGCGCCATCGGTGGTTTAGCTGGAGCAGCATCTGCAATTTCCAGAACCGTCAACTCAGCCAGGAATAATGCCAGGCAGCTGCAAGAATTGAAACGGCATAACGCCGCCATGGAGGCGCTCGCCACATATAGAAAGAAGGGAGCCGGGCTTAAAAAACTTAAAAAAAAAGAAGACGTCACAAAAAAGAAAAACTACCAAAAACCAAAACCCTGGACGAGGTTTTTATCTGAAGCAAATGTCCCATTAAACAGGGCTCTGACTAACGTAGATTTAAACAAATATGCCGAAAAATTAGTCGTTACCAATTACAGAGGGACGTTCAGCAAAGACCTCCTTCCTCAACGTCTGCGGCGGAATGGAGAGAGTGGCATAGTCAATTTACAAGACTCCTCAGCTCCAGGAAGCCACTGGGTGTGTTATTTCAGTCGAGGGCCCAGCTGCTGTTTTTATTTCGATTCTTTTGGTTTAAAAGCTCCTCTAGAGATCAAAAGATATCTCGGAGATAACTTCCTATCCAACCACCGACGTATCCAAGATTCTAGAGAGGTACTGTGTGGCCAGTATTGCTTGTACGTAATTCAACGTTTGTTCCAGGGTGAAAACTTTTTTTCAAATTATCCATAATTTGAAGGAAAAAATATGAGCTTCGTCGATAAATTTGGTAGCTCTGCAAAGCGGATCAAAACGGCATCGCATAATGGAGATATCTTGGCGGACCAGACACTGATTTTAATGCCAGGCAGAAGAGAATTACCAACCTAGCCCCTCCTATTTCTGACTCAGACGCTGCTACCGTTACATTCGAAGGCTGTAGAAGGCAATTTGAGTTTAGCTGGAAACAGAATAGTTGATTTGGGGGCTCCCACCAGTCAAAACGAAGCAGTCACTCTAGGTTACCTGAAATCTGAAATAGGTTTGAGTAAAGATTTCGATGGAAATTTAAGTTTGGCTGACAAGAAATTAGTAAATTTGGGTCAGCCATCCAGTGACAGCGATGCAGCGACCAAGAAATACGTAGACAGACAAGTAAATCGGATTAGGAGGGAATTACGAGTTCTCAGGCGCGTCTACTGTTTTCGTTCGAATTTAGAAACGAGAGATAATTTTAAATGGTTGTCAGAAAATGGCCAACAGTACATCATGGTTTCCGAACTCGGACGGATAACTAAAGTAATAGCCCTTGCCTCACGAATCAATATTCAATTCCAAGTGAGTTTGCAGGTCGGAGCTAATTCGGTTAAGACCATTCAAAAAATTGCTGGTAAGGCAGCCACCGTAGCCAGCTTCGACAGGACGCCAACAGCACTGCAAATTGGGAACACGATTTTGGTTTCCAATTCAGGAGTCATTCCGACTGGGCACCATTTGTTAGAGGTACATTGCGAATTTGAAGGGTAAGAGCATAAAAAAAAACCAAAAATAAATTAATTTTTTACTATTAAAGACCGCAAGTAACCAATATGAGTAACGATAATGTTATCGCCCTGGGCCCTCACGCCACCGTTCAAGTCACTTCCTTCGGAGAAAATGCTGTCGTCAACTTTACGTCGGGCCAGTCCCAAATTGATTTGAATGCTCACGAGTGGGAAGTCTTGTTAAAACATCACGACGATTTAAATCAAGAAATTTTGAAACGTAGGGCCAACAAAGCTCATTTTGCCGGTGAAAATGAAAACGCGGCCTTGGGTGCTATTGCACAGATTCAAAATGTGATTCAGTTGTTCCTAAGTCCATCAACGAAAGCTGTCTTGTTAAATCAGTTTAATTCGTTGTTAGTCAATGCTCTCGATTCTACGTTTCACGCAGTGCATCTTGGAGAAAATAAAAGACTGAGGATAAAATTTAACGGCAACACTACTCGACTCGTGTTCTACACTTTCGATTGGAACGTGATTCCGATAACCCAATGTGAAATGAATTTTGCAGAATGGAACGAGTTCCTCTAAAACATTCCGGAAATCATTGAAATTCTTAAGAATCCCTTGGACGAAATTCAACAACAGTAAGGCTGTGGCGCTTTGCTGCAGTCCGATGCTTAACACCTGTACCCAAATCGGAAAGAAAAAACGGGGAAAAAATTGGGAAATTTTAATTTTTGACACGGCAGATCGATAGGGGAGGTCCAAATTCCGAAGAATATTGATTTTGGTAGAATTCTGACCATATTTTGAAAAATTCAAAATGGCCGCGATATCTAGGAGAAAATGAGAAACTTGGCTAAACTTGGCATTGACTGGCGAGAAAATTATAAACAAGTAAAGACTTGTGATTCAGCCTTTCGTTTTATTAATTTTTCGTTTGATTTCATTTGTGACCAATAGATGGCGCTCTATGTTCAGTTGCTCACAGCATTCAGTTCGTTTTTTTTCAGTGATCATAGCACTGATCACTTGAGTTGAGTTTTATTAATTTTTTGTTTGATTTGATTTGTGCCTAATAGATGGCGCTCTATGTTCAATTGCTCACAGCATTCAGTTAGTTAAGTGTATTACAGTTCTCTCAATAGATGGAGCTATGCTTCAGCTGATGGTGCTTGGCCAGCTTTCACTTTCGTTTGTGTATTTTATCAAACTCTCAATAGATGGCACTTCGTTTACTGCTTAGCACTGATCACTAAGTTAGTTAGGTGTATTACAGTTCTCTCAATAGATGGAGCTATGCAGTGGTTTGTCTGTGTTTTAGATTGCTACCATAGTACTTGGCACTTTTCAGTTTCATTATTTTTTAAATTTATTTTATCGTTAGATGGCGCGATCCCTCCCCCAACAGGTTTGTGTCATTCTGGTTTCACTAAAATATCTCGCTTTGGTGTAGTAATGTGTTGTTTTGGGCAAGGGAACGGAAGCACATGAGAAATTAATCTTCGTGGATTAATTTTTACCCAAAATGCTTCAAAAAAAAATCTTTATTACTGGGGGAAAATCAACAGGTGTTTTTGTGTTTATAAACTTACTAAATTTGTAGATAAGCTATTGCATATTTCATACTTACTTTTATAAGTGTCCATATTTTTTAAAAGTAGAATGTAGGTCAAGGTCATTTTCTGGAATCCTCCTAATGTCTCGTTAGAGCCCACGTTTTTTTTTTGATTTTGACCTTGTGGGCTCTAACGGGACATATCGTAGCATAGGAGGTTTTCCAACACCTTTTCCTTAATCCAAAAATACAGCCTAGGACGGGAAGGCTATACTCAAGGAACACTGCCCGAAAAACCTAGGACTGTAAGGCCCTAAATTGACACAAACTTCATTACACGACAAACCAACGTGCGGTCCTCACTGGAAAACGATGCAGAGCAGGCAGTAAAACGCAACAATATTTCTTAGGCTAGTAAGAAACATTGTTCCGTTTGCTACCCTTTCATTCTCGAAAAACAGTCGGTGGTAAGGGATAGAGGGAAAGGACAAACAGACAAACAACAAACAAATACAACGTGCCTCAAGTTCATAGGTGTCGGCTATTTTACCGAATTATCATACGTCGCATTTTCTCTCCCGAAAAAAAGCTTCACGAAAAAACGTTTTTTTTTAAGCCCACTAAAACTTGTGTCAGGCCACGGCTTTTTCGGACGTATTAGTTAACCTACGATGGAACTAACGGCGCTGTGCAAGACCGAAACTCGCTCCACCCGAGGATTACCATACGCCATCGGCGATAAACTAACTCCGAATCACCCGTGTTATAACAATTAAAGAACAGGACGTACAAACAAAAAATAATGCGGCTCCGGGCAGTACGTAACCAGCTGAGGTGGCTTGAAAATTGTGACTGATTCGCTCCACAAACCCCAGATTCCACGCTGAAAGGATGCACGCCTCGTGAGCCAAATCCACAGAAGACGTAACAAGACTGCGTAGCATTTTGTAAATAATAGTGCTCAAACCACGTTGCAGTTGATTGAATAATTCGTAGTAGAATAATTCGCAGTATAAGTATAATTATAATGTAAGTATAATTCTTAAAATAAGGCAGCAGGATTCGTAGCGTAATTCTTAAAATAAGGCAGCAGGATTCAACAGGCAGCAGAATTCGTAGCGTAATTCTTAAAAATAAGGCATTCGTAGCAGGATTCAACACTGGTGTGGTTGAGCACTGTGAGAATGTACGCCTCGTGCCGAATTTGTGGAATGGCAGCACGGAGTAACGACAAAACAATCAGGTGTACAAATGAAGTTGCTTTTTCGAACTGTACCATAATTAACAAGCCACCCATATCAAAAACAAAATCTGGTCGTACTACTTACGTGATGACACAGCCGCAAAAATGAGGCAATGTTAGCGTGCAAATACTTTTTGTATGCAGGAAAAGGATGCATTATTGACGTATGATTGACGCAAGTTGGCTTCGACACACGGCGGAAGCATGTGTTCTTCACGTGAATGCCATATGTGGGGAAAACCATTTAGCTCATTAAATAACGGGAAATAATCATGACTTTGTATCTCGTCTAAAGAAGCATTGATGTCACGCTCCAACTGAATTGCTCTGTAATGTGTGGTGCAGTGGCAACCCGGACCACTGCACTGTGACTGAGGTTGGCGCTAATGACCAAGCTGTCGACGTGCCATTAAGCCTCATCTCCCCCCCCCCAACTGAATTTAAACTTGTTTCCGGATACTCATATAAAGAGCATCCTACAGTATAGTTAATGAATCGTTTTCAACGCTGTTTTCCTGTTATAGCTGTGTGTTAACTCTGCAAAATTAAAGGAGGGTTGCCGCATAATTAAAAATATTTTTTTAAATGTACAAGCCATACTGTAGTTGCACTAAAGCGAAAAACATTCATCCATTCGGACTGCCTCTGTGTGGATCATACGGACAGCAGTACAACCAACCAGTAAAAAAAAATAAAATTTTTCATTCACGAGCAGCACAGCCCCTTGTAGGGGGGTAGGTATCGTCTACTATTTAAGTTTTCGAAAAGGTTTTCGTCGGTTAAGTTGAAGGCAGGCCCGGTATTGTAGTAGGTCTGTTTGAGTCAGTCCGTATTGTAGTTGGTCTGTTTGGGTATGGATAACAATGTTATCCTATGGGTTTTTGTCGCCAGGCCCGTCATTGTAGTAATTTACATCTACTCATCAAGAAGCTGAATTCTTATTTCGTAAAACGTATTACGTATCATCGGTTTGTAAAAAGGAAACTGATGGATTTCAGAAATGGTCTCTCCAAAATTACCTCTCACGGGAATGCATCTGGGAAGGGACATTAGGCTAGCACCCACGAATTCGTCTGAAGCAATCAAAGATGTGTAAAGAAATAAATTATAAAAACCGACACTTAAATCTAAGGGATAGGGAGCTTGTACGGTACTGTCAATAGTTATGGGACCTCCGAACCCTAAAAGCTGCCCCATTACGGGATTCAACTCTACAGCAGCACCCGGTGTCACTTCTATTTTAATTGATTTTTTCAATCCGTTGTACGAAAATTTCACGTCATTTTTAGCAAGGTTTTCGGATATCATTTCGTTTAAAACTTTTAAAACACTATCCGGTTTCAAATAATAGCCTTCTGGAAGAATTAATTCGGAATCGTTGGCCTGCGATATGTTGCATTTCACGTCCACGAACCAGTGACAGTCGCCATCTATTAATTTACTCACGGGTCGATCTGGGGCCTGCGTAGTACTAGTGATGTTCTCGACATTAGCGCCATCCCATCCTAAGACGAGAGCAAACCGATCGTCCAAAATTACCTTGCAATCAGGTACCAACATGACTATGACAAAATTTTCTTCGCTAATTTCAAACTTTAGTGGAGGTTTGCCGCCTTTGTTTTTGTAATGTTCCGAAATGTAATTATTTAGAAAGGCTAACAATGGTTTAATCCAAGCAATGTTGTCTTTGACTTTGCCATTGTTGCCGTCATTAGCATTCTGGGCATCTTTCAGTAAGTCTGACAGCATTGAAACCCAGGGATTGTCAACTTTATTTTTATTTTTGTCACCCTCATTATCATCACCATTATCACCGTTATTGCTCACGAGCAGTTGTTTTAAATTGAATTTTGGAAAGCGTATGCGATCGAGACCGTTTCTCGTGATGGTCATTTTTGCCGTTCGCGATTTCGACAACTGAATAAAATTATTGGGATACAAAATTTCCACTAGGGCGCATGACCAATTACCAGTTAATTCAATTCGTTTTGGAAGGTGGATCGTGTAGTTAGTCAAGGTATTTTCGGGATGATAAGTGGGGTCGCCATTGGACGGTA
>JAHWFP010098631.1:0-11677 GCA_023313725.1 Lithobius niger | reverse complement strand
TCCATATCTAAGCTAAATAATTTCGGTTAGGATTGACGGAAAGAATAGATCCCCTCCTTTCATAAAATCTTAAGCATGTCCACTTTGGGCTATTAGAGGGCACGCAAGAGCACTTTGGAGTCGAAAACCACCATACGCTTTTGCGGCTGTTCCATTACCTTTCCATGTACCTCCAGTTTATACACCTGGTTTAGACCTCAGCATTATAAAAAAAAAACATACCAAACTTACATACACAGGAAATATCATAATTGTTTAATTGAGGTGGCCAATTTGGATATGTTCCGGATTTGTCTACCACAATTTCTGAGCAGATTTTTGACTGAGGATCCCAAAGTCCATGATATTTGATACCAAAAATTGTACACAAAGGAAAATGCCAAAACTGTGAATTTAAGGTCGCCATTTTGGATATATTTTTCCTCCGATCATAATTGCTGAACATCATTTTGAACTTAGCATCCAAATAAACATATAATTTGATACCAAACTTGTATAGAAAAAATGCCAAAATTGTCAATTTAAGGAGGCCATTTTGGATACGACCTTCCTACGATATCCAACACTATTTCTGAACCTATTTTTGAACTTACCATCCAAACAAACGGCTAATTTGATACCAAACTTGTATAGTAAGAAAAATGGCAAAATTGCCAATTTATGGAGGCCATTTTGGCCGCCATTTAGGATATTTTTCTCCGACGTCTAACACTATTTCTTGGCCGTCATTTTGAATATCTTGAGATGCCCAAGGGTGACAGAATGTCATCAACTGGTTTCTTGACGCTAACCATGTCCTTGAACAAATTCAGCAGCAAAAAAACTTCATACAAAATTTTAAAGTTTGGCTCTCGGCTGCCAGACTATCCAGCAAGGATCCATTTTGGGCCCACTTAACGCGAAAATAAGTAACTGCAGGAGAGCTAAAACTAATTAGACTGAACTACACATTGGAGAGGGGGTGGTTGGGGAACTTTAGGGTTAACAAAAAAAAGCTTATTTTAGGATGGGGGAAAATAGCCTAACCAAAAGTTGGGTTTACTAAAGACCTACCCAAAAATCCCCCTAACTAGGAGACCTAGTAGGGGTCGAAGGAGGACCAGCCAGTTGGCTGGCCCGAAGGCGTTCTGATTTTTCATGCTGGCCCCGTTGCTTAAATACCTACAATTTGTTCACCCCTGACAACCGCGAAATGACAAGGGTATTATGGGAAATGGAAGTTTCTAGAAGGTTCTAGAGACAGGAACCGGAAATTAAATTACAAGACAGAGATACTGTAACCTATGGAAAATTAGCCACATAAGACTCTTTAAGATTGGCCATTGGCCCCAGCAAACATGCAAGTACAAGATTTGCGACACCACTTTTGTTTTTCATCTATATAAATGATTTTAAACTGATAAATTCACCCGTTATGACTCCTATGTTTGCAGATGATGCAAAATTCTACAATGTTATAAAAAAATAATATAAATTATCACTTTGCACAATCTTCTTCTATATTGGATCTGGAACTCTGGCTGAAGAGTGGAAATTATCTTTTGTCAAGTCCAAAATTTAAGGCTTTTCATGTCGGCTCTTAAAACATGGAGATGGATTACTTGTTACACGGTGAAGTGTTGGATCATGTTACTGAAGTCAAGAACTTAGGTGTTTGGTTACCTGTGACATAAAAAGTGGTTCTCACTGTGACCATATTGTTAAAACTGCAAGTGAAAGAATGGCCATGATAAAACGATGTTTCACTTCAGGTGAGGCATAATAAATCTACATAATAATTCTGGATTCCGACTGAGCTGATAAGAAAAGAGCCGATAAGAAACAAGAATTTCATAAAGAAATACATAAACTGCTTATGCAAAAAATCGCAACATTATTATTTTCATAGACGAACGACGAAGCTCTCTATTGAGCTAAAGTTTACATTAGGCATATACTCGATATCCGTATGACATTGATTCCAATTGGCTCCAACATTTTCCTAAATACGGAGAGAGATCGTTTTTGAGCGCGGAAATGTGCTAAACGACTTAAAACAGTGGATTTGTAGCGCCACAATCTGTACAGCTATACGGTGTTTGCGTTCGCTCGCAGGGCCGGCAGGGCACCTTATATTTTTTTTCGTGAACAGTTTCGATAGGCGGATTGTTATTGTCAGTTTCGTGTGATGTTGTGTGGTTTTGTTGTTATTGTCACTTAGGTTAGGTTAGGTAAGTTTGGGGGTTTGGCATGTCATACTGAGTAGTTAACTGGGTGGGGTTTCGCATTTCATACTGGGGCAGTTAATTGGTTAGGTTATGTTAATGATGATTTAACGAGTTTCCGCAATTTGGGATCAATTTGTAGTGCCTTCCGTGAAAATTAAGGTATTTTTTTCTCTCTTTTTTCGCATTTCGGGCCATGTGAGTAAAGGGAACACGGGAAGAAAACGGGCTCTCGTCCGATTTTTTTTTTAAGGATTAAAAATTACCTGCTGAGTAATGTTTTCCTCTTCCATTTTTGAGGCAAACGCACCGTTTGGCCGTGGTGAAGGTCCAAAGTTAGCATCGCGCTGCGCCGGAAAGCATGAAACTGGGCGAAAGTCCGGCAAATGAAACGCCAAACCCCAACCAGTTCATTACCTCAAGTGAAATGCCGAAGCCGGTTCCTTACCTAACCTAACCGACAATACCAACAAAACCACACGAAACTGACAATAACAACCCACCTATTTGAACTGTTTACGGGGGAAAAAATATCAGCTGGGAACAATAGGAAGAAAACGGCCTCTCGTCCGTCTGCGCAGAGTGCAGTTTCATTAATTTCTGACGGTCAAACGAAGCCTTTGCCCCAAAAATTGTATGGGAAAATATTGTTCAGTTGATCATTTTACGTCATTCTAGCCCAACGAGAGATCAATCGGTGAGGAGCCCTTATTCTTCCCATAAGACACGTAAAGTAAACTTGTTCCCTCTATTGTTTATCTAGACACACGCTAGTGTGTCGCCGCCAAGTAGACGTTTTATTGTTGTTGGAGCTTAATTGTTAGAGCGTAATTGTTAGAGTGTAATTGTTGCCAGATGGCGGCTCACTAGCAGACTGTGTCTTTTAACTGAAACCAACTTATACGTGATTTCAGCATACTGGTGTAAATTCCCCATGCGGTAGAAATCTTTGCAAATCGTTTGAAACAGGTATCTTGGGTCCAGTAACAAAGAAAAACTCAACACGAAAATGTGGGAACGTGTCCTTCTCCATAGTGTCCTTCTCCATAGTGTCCTCAATAACGTTGATTTGTGTTACTGGTTACTAGTAACTAGTAACTAGTCCGCAGGCTTCCATGTTAATTCTCATAGGGTATAACGACACGTCTTCAGCTCATTAGGGAAAGTGGCCAGATCTAAATTTCGGCAGACAGGTAAAGCGTCATATGGGGAAGTGCCTTTTTCTAAAATGGGGGTTGCAGCTAGAAGCACGTGGTCATGGAGTGGCTCGTAAGTGCAAAACTATTGTTGTAACCATTGTTTGTATTGTCATCCAAAGTAGATATTAAAATGCTTAAGTGTTCCACGCTTATCGTTTCAGTACCTAATTGTCAGAATTCATTGTAGTTGCAAATAGGTGGTTCACGAAGAAACGGCGTATCTTTTATTGCAAAGGTTTGGTAGTTTTTTTCCCCACCAAATCCAAATCGGTTTTTTTTTTTTTTTACGGTACGCGAATTCAAAATTAATTATATGCCCCACGACCCGAATAAATTTCTCATTACTGGTTCAATAAGGCACAGGGTATCTTTTATTCCATAGGAATTGATTACGTCCTTGCAATTATCATAATGTTACGCTTGTTATTAATTTATTTGGATTGACAATAGCAAATATGAAAATTATGAATGAGAACATTCATACAATAAAATACCGCCAGACAAAAAAGGTAGGGGTGACAATTACACTGTGTGATTTTTTGTACATTCACAGGCCTATGAAAGTCGTGATATCCACCCAAAACCAAAACTGGTAAGAGAAGCCGCCAAGTTTACAAAAAGGGTCGGCCTTTCAAAGTAGTGATATCATTCGACCAGGGAAAGGCCGCCAAGGTTAATCCTATTACCCAAGTTAATCGCACCGAATAATACTTTGGACGTTAAATGAAAACTTGAAGATTGCTACCGCTAGTAGCAGTCTTCTAGTTTTCATTTAACCTTCGAACTATTAGTAGGTGCGATTAACTTGGCTAATAGGATTAACCTTGGCGGCCTTTCCCTGGTTGAATGATATCACTACTTTGAAAGGCCGACCCTTTTTGTAAACTTGGCGGCTTCTCTTACCAGTTTTGGTTTTGGGTGGATTTTACTATCGAAAGTGATCGTGGAATGAATTTATAATTCTGCCTTTATCTAGACACACACTAATGTGTCACGCCAAGATAGGCAACAATCATCACAACAGACATCACATCAATTCAATTGTCGAGGGTGTAAACCATTGTAGCACGGCGCCATAGCGTCAGTGTCTTATATCTTGAAGCATAGTTGGGCACATTTCAGGTACTTGGGGAAAAATAATAATGCGGTACAAAAGCTTAAATTGTGTTGAAATCAAGAGCAGTGACCTACCTGACAAAAATTAACTCGTGTAGGAATGCCAGCTAAGCTGCTTTCAATGCAAAATTTGACCCTCAATAACGTTGTAAATGTGTTACTAGTTACTAGCTAGCTAAGCAGCTAGTCCGCTCATCCCCGTGTTCCATAGGGTGATTATTCATCGATATCGAGATAACGGGAAGGCTTCCAGCTATGAAATTCGACGAATAGCTGCAGTACGATACAAACTGCGTACCTTTTACGGTTTGGAGCCTAGGGGTGTTACGAGGATGGCGTGGGATGGCGCGTAAGTACGAAAATATTGTTATAACCATTGTTAGTATTGTCGGCATCGTCTCTCATTGGACAGCTAAAGTTCGGACAATGACAACGTGCATACTGACGTGCGTGTCTAGACACACACTAGTGTAGCACGATAAATCTAAACAACGTTGTCAAAGAAATTGTATTCACATCCAATTCACGAAAAATAAACCAACTCTAAAAACAAACAAAGCCAAAAACTGGTGAAGAGGCCACCAAGTCGAGAGTGGTTTGGCCTTTCAAAGGAGTGATATCAACACACCAAAACTAACGAAATAAAACAAATTACAACAAAATTAAAACCAAACCAAAAACCTATAAAGAGGTGACCAAGTTGAAAATGGTTCGACCTATAGGCAAAAAGTAGTAGCAAATTGTTGAAAACCAATTCTTGTTGACGTGCCACTTTATTGCACATCTGCACGGTAGTGGAGTTAAGTCTAATACAAAATTTTAATAAAGGACTGATACCATATCAAAAACCAAAACTGGTAAAAGGGGCCACCAAGTTTCGAATGGTTCGGCCCTTCAAAGGAGTGATATCAACACATCAAAACATTTGCCAACTTAAAAGCATCGAATAATACTTTGGACGTTAAATGAAAACTTGAACATTGCTACCGAAAGAAGCAATGTTCTAGTTTTCATTTAACCTTCGAATTATTAAGGGTGAGATTAACTTGGCGAATGTTTTGGTGTGTTGATATCACTCCTTTGAAGGGCCGAACCATTCGGAACTTGGCGGCCCCTTTTACCAGTTTTGGTTTTTGATATGATTCCGTTAGCTACGCACCTAGTATGCACTATCCCGTTGCTTCACACGTTTGTCGAGTTGATCTACCACAAACTATTACACTAAATAATCGATTATACAATAATCACCTGATTAGCAGGAGCTACATAATTACCCGAATTTGCAATACACGTAGAATCCTAAGACAGCCTTCCTGTCGAAACCGTAAACTAGTCGCCATTTTTTTTTTCAGTGGTTCGTCAATAGCCCAACAACAGATAGAATTCCGTTTTCCGTGCATGTTGTCAAAACCTGAAATAAGCTGGGCCAGTTCCGGTTCAACTTTTTTTTCATACAGAGACATAATTGGCAAAAATTTTTAGTCAAGAACCTACAACCCTTCATATGCCCTTGATTTAACCATAAACATTTCAATAACAACGTCTACAATTTGCTGGCACGTCTTCTAATCGAAATCATGAAAAATCGACTAATATTTCAGTCACTTCTGGCCAGAAGCTAAAGGTGATAGGCATGACCCGTTCAAATAAACGACCCAAGTGGGACGTGACGTCATTTAACAATAGATCACGACGCAAGCCCCTTTTTTTCCCCGACTGTATTTTAATAACTGCTTTATGCATTATATTACAGGGCCGGACAATCACTTTAATCGCTTCTCATTGTTTTTGCGCATGTGTAATGTTTTATTTATTTATTTATTTATCCATCCTTACCGGAGCTTACCAGCCACAAAGCTACACACTCCTTCTAATGTCTTTCAAGGTTTTTTAAGAGCCTAGTGGCCCGAAGCCATGCACCCTAATACAATTAATACAAACAAAATACAAGAAACACTACAGGCAGAACTACAACAGTGCCACTATGTACCACTATGTACGAATAGGACCTGAAACCAACGCCCACCTACAAACGAAATGTCAAAGGGTAAATACAGACCCCGTCAAATAATCCGATTGGAAGCATGACAATACGCCGCAATTGCCCAGAAACGACTCATACACCCAGAGTTGTGCGGAGTGTGGGGCGGGACACCCAAAGCCCGCACCAAATCACCCTGGAAGCCAAATTTCGCCAGAAAGATTGCCCTGTGCAGCATGTGCAGCTTGCAGACGAACAGAAAATGCTGAACAGATTCGGCCGCTTCTCCACAGTCACAGATCGGTGACTGGCATCAACCTAAGCGGTTCGTGTGCTCTCGCAGCAGAGTGTGCCTCGTACAGGCGAGAAACCAAGCGAACATCATCATACGACAGTTCACCAAGTATTCCAGGACCAGCAACAGCTGGGTGAATTCCAAAAAGAGCCCTGCCCTTAACAGCAAACCCCCAGTCTCGTTCCCACTCTGCACGTACAAATGTTGACACAATGGGTCGCAGGTCACGAGGCGTAACAGGGACCAACACTTCATTCCCCCCTCCAGAAAAACCAGCTCTAGCTAGCTCGTCTGCTACCTCATTCCCAAAAACTCCAGAATGACCTGTTACCCAACACAACGTAACAGCAAGACATGGCTGCCCAGCCCCAGCAATTTCCATCCAAAGGATGGCTGACTGCAAACTAATAGACCAAAGGATGGCTGACTGCAAACTTCCCAAAACAGCGACCCAAAAACCTCAAACTGGAAGCTATTCGGAGTCAGAAACTATCCGGAAACGTGGCAGAGCCAAGTCAATCCCGACATCAAGCGCCACAGAGATTGCCACTAACTCTGCTACAAATACAGACGGGACCCTCTGTAAATAACGGCTGACATGTAGTCGTAAATTTGGGACAAATACCCCAACACCTCCCTGCAAGACCTTTCCATGGAAAGAGGCGTCACCGAATACATCTGCCACCCCTTCACTAGAACGGAAGGGAGCCTGCTTCTCAAACAGATCATACACAGTACTACACCAGACCCACGGACTAGGCACGTTCACAACAATTGGGACTGGGAAACTACTCACATCCCCCGCAAAATAATCGCCATTCCCAACCCTGCAGTATCCAATTCAGCACAGGCCCTGAAGACAATAATCAGCTAGGATACGCCCCATACGGTCTGCACGACCTCTCGCCAAGTTCTGCAGATAAAGGTTCACCAGCAATTCCTCTGCTCTCAAATGTGACGGCAGTTCTCCGACCTCAATCAAGAGAGACTGCACCGGCGTAGAAAACAAACAGCCCATAACCACACGGAGGCACTTATTAAGTGACACCTGTATTCCATTAAGAGCTTTCTTAGAAGAGACTAGGAATGGGAGGTGAACATACACACGGTCGTATAAATGTCCTGTAGAAGCTTGACACCACTGCACGCTTAGCTGTCAACCTACCAGAAGCAATAGCCTTAAGTACCCTCAACTTGGACTGAATACTTTCTCTAACACTAGCAGTTTCTTTAGTCCAAGTCAGATGAGAGTCCAACTGAATGCCCAAATGACGTACGTTGCACGTCGAACGAACTGTGCAACCACTGACAACCAGGGACGTCTTAAGTGACTGACCCCTCATGAAACCGACCAATTCCGTCTTTTCTGGTGAAAGCAACAAACCATGCTGCTTCAAAAGTTCCTCAGCCTCCTAAACAACCTCATGCATCGCTGAAGTCAGGGTGACGATATTATCCCCTACCAACCACACAGCAACATCATCAGCATATGCTACAACATTAGAGTAAAGAGTCATTGTCGCCAGCACCTCATTTATGACAACAGCAAAAAGGGCTGGACTGAGACAGCTGCCTTGCGGCAAGCCACTCTCAGTCTCACTCTCACTAGACCAATATCCATTCACACGAGTTGCAAAAATCCGCTTGCCCAACAAGGCAAAACAGATAGCTCAGACCAATTTCTCCAATACTTCAAGAGACCTCAGAGAATATTGGACCCACTCAAAATCACCGTATCATATGCTGCCTTTATATCAATAAAAACTGCCAAAACCATTTTCCCTTGGAGCCAGGCCTCACGTATGCCTGATTACAAATACATAACAGCATCCTGTGCCCCCCTGTTTTCCCTAAAACCAAACTGACTACAATGAAACTTGTTAGAACATTCAACCGCCCTAACTAGCCTACATGTTGTAAATCCTCTCGTAAAGCTTCCGCACACAAGACAACAATGCAATAGGTCTATAGCTAGCAACCTCAGACCTAGCTTTACCCCGCCTAATTACTGGTGCAAGAATTGTGTACAGTCACGATGGGGGGGGGGGGGCTCCCCATCAAAAGTTCTTTGAAAAAATTCCAGCAACTGTACCTTCCAACCCTATACTTTTCAAATTACAGTAAGAAATCCCATCAATCCCCATTGCACCGCCAGCGCTGCCACAAGCTCCGAAACAGTAAGTGGTACATCGGAAGAATGGTATAAATCCCTTACTGGCTTCAATCCAAGCGGGCTAGAGCCAACCGGCAGATCAAAAACACTCCCAAAGCGAGCCATTGCCCTTCCCAACAAAACATTTTTCCCAGAATCAAAAATCCACGTCAGTCTGGTTTTAGAGTCTTGTAGCCTCAATAGCTTCCAAATTTCAGATAATGGGCACCCCTTAGCTGCCCGTTGGCACAAACGAATGCCAAAAGAAGCCTTCTCCTTCCGCAAAATGTACTTGGATTCCTCAGACACTCCCAAAAAAAAATATGCCAAAGCTCAATAGCCGGCTTTCTATGATATTGCCGGAAAGCACGTCTACGATCCCGAACTGCAATAGTTCAACTCATTGTCCACCAAACAGGACGAACGATAGGACTAATGGTAGAACGTAAGGAACCAGCATAAATACTTCTTCGCTTTGGGCCCCATTTAGCACTCCACACCTCAAATTTACCATTGTCAACAACTGGACGCGGCGACCTATATCTAATGTGCCGAGTAGCTGCACCTTCACACGGTGTCAAAAAAATAGGGAGGTGGGTACTACCACGCAGGTCGTCTGACACCCCAAAACCTACCCGCTGATCCAGGGCTTTTGAGCACAAAAACAGATCAAGAACCGACTCCTGAACCACCCCACCACAGCACCGCACAAATGTGGGGGAGCCATCGTGAATGATACACAAACCAAGTTTCTCTATAGCCGAAGCAAGGTGCCTTCCCTTAGCCTCACAACGATGGCTACCCCACAACCAGTGATGAGCATTAAAGTTCCCTCCGAGCAGCAATGGACGAGGGAGCTGACTAATCCAGCTGCACCAATCATTTTCGGAAACATTACCAACTGCATGCAAAAACACAACAGAATACCACTCCAGCCCACCCCAAACTCGGATTACACAAAACTCCAAGCCTGGCCATGGAGACATCATTAATGTAAAATAAGGCACCTTCCAACTAATTCAAACAGACATATTAGATTTAGCTGAGGCTACCCAGTCATAACCTGGGACTACAATCGACACATCACTTGACAATTTGGTCTCCTGAAGACCCAGAATGTCCACATAGCTGCAACTATAGTTTAACTTAAAAGTTTATTTTTTGGACTTTACGTCAAAATTTATAGTTTAATTTTAAACTTATCCTCGTAGCTTTGTAGTTAATTTTATGGTGCGTCAAGCCAAACGGCATTTCGGACGTTGGCGGCCGTAATTTAAGGGTTCACGGTCCCTTACTAAAAACCAGCTTTCTTTATTATGTTTTTTTAAACGCAGTTTAAAGTAAACAAAGGACGGTTTGATCTTCGTGGGGTTTCCATTGATTAATCGCTCGGATCGACTTTATATGTAGCTGCGGCTTCTGTAATTTAAGGAGTTGACTTATCAACAGCAACTCTAGGAGGTTTAATGCTTTGTTAATTCACGTTGAAACATAACTGTAAAACAGGTCTACTATTATAAGTCAGCCGAGGCTGTTTGTAAGTTAGAGGGCTCTTTTGCGAAATCCCCTTGTGCCTAATCAAACTCATTTTTTCTATTTGAAATTGTTTTGTGAACATAGCGTTTGTTCAAGTTGAATTTAATGTAAATTCCCCCTGTTATTTATAAACTAATTCCAGTTGTGAATTTGCCAAATGTAAATGTAAAGTTCGGTCATTTTAATATGTTTGTTTAAAATAAAAATCAGGAGTTTTAAACCTCCGACGGTTTGTTCGTTCGTTGTTTTGCTAGAAGTTAGTATTTGGGACAATTCTCTTCAAATATAACTTAGCTAGCCTTTTCCCACCTTGGTGGCAGCGTTACCCGCTATTTATTCACTAGTCAGGTCTTAGATTAGGACTCCAATGCTCCATTCCCTACATCGGGACAGTAGCAGTTGTGCTGTTTAACCGAAAAAGTACGTAAACGCCAAACAGAGTGATTGATAGCAAGATCCAGTTACACCAGGCGACCGGCGATGTTACAAGTATCTACCCCGTCGTAGCACCCGCCGTTACAGTGCAGTCGTATCATTCCGTGACAATAAGACGTAATTTCTTCATTAGTATTGCTCAGTGGATAAATTGGTGTTTATCTAAGCCAAAATAATGCTCGGTGATGTTCTGGTTCGAATCCTCGGGTTTGCAGCTTGTTTTTCATTTTATACTTTTATCGGGAGTAAATATAGACTAATGTGGTAAACAAAGTGTGGTCTCCAGAAGTGGTATAAAGTATCTAGGTCGAATTATCAGGTTCTGTGCTTGCATTCTAAATTTGCGTAGATGCACTAAGTCATTACATAAAACCTACCACTGCTCGGGGCCACTAGCCTTATAGGTCGGGTAAACGGGCCGTTCACAGTGAATTTGGGGTTTTGTAATGGATAGAAGTGTGGTCATTTGCGTGCAGTCGTATCATTCCGTGACAATAAGATGTTATTATGTCATTAGTATCGCTCAATGGATAGAAGCGTGGTTAAATAGGTTTAGTCGTATCAATTCGTGACAATAAGACGTAATTTCTTCGTTAGTCTTGCTCAATGGATAGAAACGTGGTTAATGTGTGCAGGCGTATCAATCCGTGACAATAAGACGTAATAACTTCGTTAGTTTCGCTCAGTGGATAAAAGCGTGGTTAAATGCGATTAGTCGTATGAATCCGTGACAATAAGTCTTAATTACTACGTTAGTCT
>JAHWFP010098625.1:0-12884 GCA_023313725.1 Lithobius niger | reverse complement strand
ACTCAATAATTAAGAAGGCACGTGGCTAATTTGTTGTGTAAAAAGAAATTTCTTTGCACATTCCTTCTCTTGTTGAAATCAAGTGCCACATCGAACTAAATAATGATAGACGGCGCTAGATGCTGCAACCTGTCATTCGGAGAAAAGGCGGTAATTGTGGAGTTTAAGCGAACCACTCCAAATCACTCAACTTTTTTTTACTAATCGACACATATCATCATCCTTTTACCAAATCACATTACAAAACCGGGGGGAAACGTGTTTTAAGGTGTAAAAAAAAAACATTGAAAACACGTAAAACGATAGTTACGATCGTGTTGAAGCGCCGGCCATATCGCAGGAGACAGAGTAACGAGAAAACCTGATTTGCATCGCAATGAAAGGAGATGGAAATTACCTAACCTAACCAACCTAACCTAACAAACCTTACCTACCTAACCTACCTAACCAAACCTAAGAAATATAACAACAAAAAACGCAGACAGCATAGTTTGGAACATTACTTTCCGTTTTCGCGATGCCTACTTTTCGTGCTACTCTGAATCCCGGAACATGGCCGCCGCTTTACACGGCCGGGCCCACCGTGTTACGTGGTTAAAAAACGTGTTTGGAGAGCTAAAAAACGTGTTCACATAACCAAAAAAATATTTCCCCCCATTTTTGTAACGTGAAATGAGAAGAGGGTGAAGATTTAGGTCGGTATACGTACCAAAATTGATCGATTTATCGTGGTTCGCTTAAACTCCACAATTACCGAAAAGGCACATTTAATCTATAACTAAACGTCTTGACACCAAAAAGGGACGTTCGTGGTGTAGCGAGTTAGTTTTAAAGATATGACTGGTAGATCTTACAGTGACTTTAAAAGAGTACTCTTTTTCAATCACATCAGCTTACTACTTGCAGTGCAGTCTTGTTACCCCACCGTCCACCCATCATGGTCATCAACGAAATGTATCGCCACCTTTCCTTTTCTGGCTCTATATAGTGTCATAAAGATCAACAAGTAACACGTATGTAGAACAACATCGGATATTTTTTCAAAACCGGTGCGTAAGAAAACCTGAGGGGTTTGTGTAGCAGCGAAAAGAAAATATATTTGAAAACTGAAAAGAAAAAAAAAATTGAAAACATATTTCGTACATGACCATGAGTTGTGAGGGCTGCCAAGTCGTAAATATGAAAAAAAAAAAAAAAAAATTAGGAAGGCACAAGATTTTTTTTTTTTGGTCTGTTGTACGAGGAAGGCAGAAGTGGCTTTTGACCCCAAGGGCAGCTGCTGGTATTTCTTGCTGAGATTCCGAGGAAACAAGAAAAGCCGCTCGAACGCACGTGACGCCATCACGCGTCACGATTTTGTCTTGCGCGCATGCGCAGACGGCGGCGCCCTCTGTGGCTCCCTGGGTCAAGACCTGCAAGCAGCGGCGTTACCATGGAAACAAACGTCTAAGCCTAACCGTGAGCTGTAGTAAATGGCTAGTCAGGTCCATAATTCAGAGCGGGCCAGCTACACAGATACATGCTGCTGCAAAAAAAAAAAAAAAAAAGACATACTTTGCAACTCGTTTGGAAGAAGCGAAAGAAGTTTTGTTAACCTATTGCTCGTAAAGTGGATGATGACAAAAAAAAACGTAGTCGGAACGCAACTGGGCTGATGACTGTACAATCTTTAGAATACCTTCAATACGTCCATAAACTTGTCAAGTACCCGGTGGTGTTAATGCACCGTTTGTATCATGGGACGGCGTGTATCCCGTCTGGGTGTTTTTGCGCATAATGGCATGGCTAACAAATTCTGATTTTCGTTTGCCTTGCTCACTCAATCAACGCATCCCCTGATCCGGACTCCATGCACTTACACATGAAGTAAAGAAAAACGCCTTTCTACAACAAAGTCCAAACCTTTAGCCGCAGGCTTTGTCGATTTTTTGATCTGCTGGTGATCGAGTAAACTACGTGAAGCAAGATTCGACGCCAAAAGAGCGTGCGAAGCGAATGATATTACTAGGGAAACATTATACCGCACACGATTTGCAGTATTACGTTATTTATCCAAGAAAATTTTATTATTTTTAAAAAATTAATTTCTTTTGAGACGAAGCAATTTAATGCTTATTTGGCTGAACCGGCTCAATTTTGAACATTGCCAGACTTTTAGAGGAAAAATAAATATCTGGTAAGGGAGGTGCCAACCCTGGGATTCGATCCGGGAAACCGTCGTTCATCGTAGGGGCCGAAAGATTGGCCAGAATAGTTCCCATAGCCACTGAAGGAGCATGGTAGCCTCTCAAGCTACCCTGGCAGGGACTTTGCCAAGGTCCCATTTCGAGGGATTCGATCAGATCCGCAAATCTCCAGCAACCAGGCTGATCTCTCTCACCGCTCAACCACGATGACCTGATGATTTGCTATCTGGTGATTAAAATGGTTTCGCGCCAGACCGATCTAAATGTTTGCATATTTTATTAGTCCATAACGATTGGACAAGTTCTGCTCATCTTCCATCCGACGCCATATTCATCGATTTTTCAAAAAAACCTTAGTCCATGATGAACAGTAAAATGCTCTGGCAAAATTGGAATTTTATTCTTTTAGAGATGCTTTATTAAACTGGATAACCTACTATTCGATAACGTTCACTGGCTGATCTCTGGAATGCCAGACCGTAAGTCCACAAAAAATAATTAACATTGCTCTCCCAATGATGGCAGAGTTCTCTCTGCTGAGCCCGACAAAGCGGAGGTTTTTGGGTCTGTCTTCGCTGAGAACTTTGTCACCCCTGATCCTGACATACCAGTCTGGACGGGTGGTTTGGTTCCCTCTTGATTTCAGGAGTTTACAGTTACTGCAGAGGAGGTACTTCATGCCATTGGGAGTCTGAAACCTATAGTAGTAGGGCCTGCGGTCCAGACGGTTTCTCTTTCTTTCTCAGGGAGATCATGCTCCAGATCTGCGTGCCTATCTCTTGGACTCTTGATCGTTCCTTGAGGGAAGGCACTATTCCACAAGTTTGGAAGGAAGCTGTAATTGTACCTATTTTTAAAAAGGGTAATCCCTCGGCACCAGGGAACTACAGACCTATTGCTTTGACTTGTGTTATCTGTAAGGTTCTTGAGAAACTGATTCGTGTTAGGATGCTCGATTTTTTTTCTTACTACTAACCAATTATTTCTAGATCAGTTTGGTTTTTTGCCCGTCTCAATTGCTGGTGGGTACCTGTGGACTTACTCTTGTTGACTTTGTAAAGGCGTTCGAATCGGGCTCATTGGAGCGCCTCATTGCCAACTGCATTGTGTGGGGGTTTCGTGGGTTTATTTTGGACTGGTTTGCGAGCTTTTTGTTGGGTTGTTCACAGCGTGTATCTTGCGGAGGGTGTATGTCCAAACCGTTGGAGGTCCTCAGTGGCATTCCCCAAGGCTCTATCTTGGGGCCATTACTGTTTGTTATTTACGTTAATGATCTTTGCATTAACTCAAATGCGGTTCCGGTATATAAATTTGCTGATGATTTGAAGCTGAATCGACAGGTTGTCGATGTTGAGTCTTCTGGTGACCTCCAGCAGGCCCTTGGGGATTTGGATAGCTGGTCCCATACTTGGAGACTTCCCATTGCTCCTCTGAAGTCTGTGGTATTGCATTTGGGGCACAATAACTTGAATTTTGGTTATATCTTAGGGGGCGCTGGTATTACAGCTCATAACTCTATTAAAGACTTGGGCGTTTGACTCTCCTGTGACCTACGGAGCACAACTCACTGTAATTTCATAGTTAAAAGGACAGGCAGAGGGCTGCAGTTATCAGAAAGTCTTTCAAGTCGAGTGACCGGGCCACCTTGATCTGGGCTTTTAAATCATATGTCAGGCCCATATACTCGAATTCGCGCGTCCGGTGTGGAACACCCATTTACTAGGATATCGAGTGGGTGAAGTCCGTTCAACGGAGGTTCACTAAGTCCTTGCCGGGGCTGAGGAAACTTGACTATCGGAGCCGGATCCGGGTTCTGGAGCTTGATTCCCTGGAACTAAGAAGGCTGAAAGCAGACTTATATATGTTCTATCCCATGTTGCACGGAAACATTTTTGGAGACTTCCATGGATTTTTTGAGCTGAGAGGCAGTATGTACACCCGTGGCCATGCTTGGAAGCTCGTTCCTGGGACGTCCTGGTTGATTTGTCGGCAAAAAATTTTTTTCTAATCGGGTCATCAACAGCTGGAATGCGCTCCCGGCATCTGTTGTCTTGGCGTCTACTCTATCTCAGTTTCGTTTGCGGCTGAATAAATGTAATCTTGATACTTTTTTGTCCCGGTTTTAATGGGTACTGTTTTATGTCAGCAGTTTGGTTTTTGTCTTTTATCTGCCAACTAATTAGGCGTTTGGTGAACCAATTTAGTGTAAATTTCTTTTTTATCACTATATTGTTGTTTGTTTTATTTTTGCAGTGTGTTTTAACCTTTTATGCATGTTTAGTAAGTCTGGCACGGTGTTAGTGGTACTTTGGTAACCTTCTGTCAACCTGTTTTCACTTTTTTGTGTGAAATAAACTATTCTTATTCTTAATTGCGTTAACAAGTGGGAAATTATCAAACGGTAGTTCAATTTTAAGGACAGAGTACCCTGAACGGATTGGAGAATTCATTTCAGTGTACGAAAGGCTCAGAAAGAGATTTACTGTCAGGAAACGCAATGTGATCAAGATAGATCGTAGGAATGCCACAAAGTGCAAAAAAATAATATTTAACGTCGACGTATATTATTATTTGTGCACTTTATTGTTTTCCTAAGGTCAGTCTTGACAACATGTGTTTCCTGTATTTAATTTTGATAACATTCAATGTGTTGTAATTTGTGATATCAGACGTAAAATTTGTGAAGTGGTGTTCCCCAGGGTAGCATCTTAGGACCATTGCTTTTTCTTTTAATCTAAAATGTAAGCCTGTTATCAACTGATTCAGTTGTAACGAAATAATCAGGTAACGTTAAATTGGATATCCAAATTTTAGATGAGGCTTCTTATTGGCGCCACTCTCTGAATCTCGTAACTTGGTTAGCCTATTGGCTACTGCCTATCACACCTATGAAGTGTAGTGTCTTTCATAATGGAGCACTAAATAATGAGTTTGAGTGTGCTTTTTCTCCACACACTTATCTCCCCACACAAGTGTGGTTAAAGACCCAGGCGTGTTGCCCACTTTTGATTTAAAGTCTAGCTCGCATTGCAGTAGATATCGACCAATCAGATTTGCTTGGGTAAGAAAATGTTCACGATATCAAGTATTTAGCCAACCTGTTTCCAACAGTCGCGAGTTGTGCCCGATTGGATAGGTTGTAAGTGAGCAAGTTTATTACAGTAAACAATAACAGTACAGTCAGTATCCACCCACAATATCTGATGCCCGTGTGTGGCATGTAGGGCACCATGCAAAAACGTATAAAACATTGAACAAAAAGAAGATGGCGGGTGTGAACAGACACACCTCTGGCTCACTTGCTAATTTTATTTGTTTATTGTTTTTATATTGTGACCAAGACAAGCAATAATTTGCCGAAAATTTAATTCCATGTATTCCTTTTGCTGTTTGTGGGATTTTACTCAATCAGGGAGTGAACATTTTATTATTACCACCTATACGTCGCCTGCAAAGTAAACTTGTTGGAAACAAAAAGAAAAAGTCGCTGCAAAACTTTACAACAAAACTATTGAACCATAAACACAAAACGAGTTATAAAATAATGTGCGGGAACTTAATAGAAAGACAAGGTAAGACAAAGGTAAGACAAAGGCAAGACAAAGTAAGACAAACATAATGGATAAACAAGGTATGAAAAAGTTTAGCTTAAAATCTTGGATAAGTCTGTAGAGCTAGTACGAAGGCCCTGTAGCAACATAAACAAGGATTTTTGGAAAGGGTAAATCTCGAACACTTTATTTCAAGTTGGTGTTGTGGGATATGTCAGCCATGTTTTTGAGGAACGTGTAAGCCATGCTTTTGTAGTTTACAAGTCGAGCAGTTTCAAGGTTTTAATTAGGATACAGACGACTTATCAAGATTTAAAAGTCTGAAATTAAGTATACAGTTATAGCCCTACTTTTGAAACGATGGTCCGCTGATAAGTCGTTTTTGTCCCACTTTTGCTATGACAGATTCGAAAGGAATGAAAGAACGTGCGAGGCCGTTAGGCCGCTGTTGTTTGTTTCAGTCCGAGGAATCTATAAAAAAAAATTGGGCAAAAAAAACCACTCATCATCGGACCATTGTTGCTAAGGTTTCTTATGACCATCAAGGATGCCCCATATATTGAGGCTTCCCCCCTCCCCCCCCCCCAAAAAAAAAATGGCTTGGAATGGAGTGAAGACTTCTCCCCACTGCACATGTTACATGATTTCGTGTCGTTGAATGACTACGACACATCTAGTCCCCTAAACTTCCCCAAAGATACCCAAATTATTCGTTTCGCTTTCAGGTACGACACCGTTTTGTCCTTTCTAAGTTTTTGAGATTCCGCCCCCCCCCCCCCCGCTCTCTCCCATTCTCTTGCCGTCCTTGATGACCGCACTTTCAATACCCTAACACAGCGGTTCCTCACCTTTATTTCAGTATTCCTCCCCTCGAGGACTTTTCTACAGCATTCCTCCCCACCGGGACCAGCGAAAAATCCGACCTCTATTGCTTTTTTTTTATAAAATGTAATTTTTGTCATTCCTGTAATTTTGTAATTTTTTAAAGACATAAATATACTTGAAGATCTTATAATAATGTAATTTTTGAAAAACGGTTGATAGCTGGTCTGGCTGTCATTGGTGACAACTTTGAGATACGTAGATTGAAAATTGGTCATGTTCATCACTGAGATTTATAGTTCGACGCCGGCAATAGC
The DNA here is from genome assembly GCA_023313725.1 of Lithobius niger. Classification (NCBI taxonomy): domain Eukaryota; kingdom Metazoa; phylum Arthropoda; class Chilopoda; order Lithobiomorpha; family Lithobiidae; genus Lithobius; species Lithobius niger. The sequence goes on along the minus strand of JAHWFP010098625.1, from coordinate 6,008 downwards.
TCGAGCCTTCCCTGCGCGCCTCTGCGATTCGGAAACGATGCCTAACAACAGCAAACTCGTTACGTTTTGTATGCACAACAGTGGTATAGTCTGTTCCACTTTATGTTTGCAAAAAACTGACTGCGTGATTCCACGATTTCTTTCACTAACGAGTGCAAAAACATGTAATTATAGCACTCGTAGACTCTAACAGTAACTGTGGAGAGTCTACAAGTGTGATATCAACACATTTTGCACTTGTAGTGCAAGAAAACGTGGTGTCATTCAGTCAGTTTCCTGCAGACATAATGTAGAATAGACTATGCTACCGTCCAAGTTGCGTACACCAACAGCCACGTTTTGTAGTATACATATCTGCTGAGGATTTTTTTTATTATTATTTCCTTGGCCGTCAAGCAACACTTTAAAATCTGTATCCAAGTGTTTCAGTGGTCACTCACCGTCTGTTTGTGAGGGGGGCCCCGGGGACCCCGAGCAAAGCGAGCAGCAACTGCCCAGTGGTCACCGTCCTCGTCTCCAAACCAAGTGAACGCTGGTTCCAATCCCAAGACTCGCCTAACTGTCATATGGGCTTTAAAAAAAGTATCAGAAATGAATTCCTGCAACTAAGGGTTAATATACTACTTATCTTTACACCCACTTTAAAAGAAAATCCACCAAATCATACCTGAGCTTGCCAACAAAAGAGGATTTCTCAAAAACTGGCGAACTAATTTTAAATTTGCCTAAAGAAGGGACATTTTACTGCTGAAGTTTATCGTTTGAGGTACGCAAACTCTTGTAGAAATAGATCCGTCCCTTTTTTACACGAGTAGGACGAACGAAATCTGCATCGACACTGTTCATGGTTGCAGAGTTAATTACCTAATTATTGTGGTTTCTTTTTATTATTCAAACGTATTAACATGACATTCAGTATTAAAATGACATATTCATGAGACATGAAAAGATTGGAAAGGTGTTTGATTAAATGCATATGTGTGCGTGTTAAATGTGGCCTATGGATGTTTCCTTTTGGCCGTGTCAGCATGGCTGAGTGGTAGTACTCCGGCATTTGGTTTCAAATGTCGTGGGTTCAATTCCCGCTCAGGCAGTCTGACATGTAAGTTCAAAAGGCAACGTAAACGGTTTGCATCTATATTTATTAAGTAGATTTTAAAGCATTGAGTTACACGTAATCTTAAAATAATTCAAAAAAATGTTAAGGCAATAAATTTTAAGCCTCATTTTTACTCACGATAATGAGTTTGGATAATGAGTTTGGATAATGAGTTTGGATAATGAGTTTGGATGAGATTTAATAAGTCGAGGTTTTATTAAATTCCTACACTCGCCTATTGGCTTACTAGAGGAGGTCCGTGCTACGCATGGATGGTATTAGATGGACACTCACCAAAAATGGAAACCCGGCCAATCAGTTATTGCGTTATGGCTAACAAAACGCTGATTTTCGTTCGATTTGCTTACTCAACCAGCGATCCCAAGCCCGACACAGCCCGGACTTCTTTCCGGACCCGGTCTCCAGGCACTGAAGTTTGAATATTCGTATGGGAAAATAAATGAATACGCTTTTGTAGAACAAAGTTGAAACGTTTAGTCCGGCGTTTTGGCAGTTTTTTTTTTCTGGAGAGGCAGAAAGTAAATCGCCGACAATGCCTCATAGGACGACTTTGTTTTTATTTACAGCGGTCTTATTGTTGCCGATCACTGTGCAACATAACAATGATAAGCGTCGTGCACCTATGTTTAAAGCGGTTACTAAAGTGATTGTTAGATTCGTATTGTTGCCGACCGCTTTTCTAGTTTTCTACAACTAGACAGGCCGGGCGACAGGCCGGTTCGTGTGCTGATGGGTCCGGGCTGCTATTGAAGAGTGGCGGCTGTGTTGGTGCCTGCTGCTATCTCCTACTCAGTCTGATGGAGGTGGACTGGTGTCTTTGGTTAGTTGGATAACTACTGAGCCTTTGTGTAGCTGTAATCGTTGGTTGGTGTAAAGTTGGTGTTGGCCGGTGTTGGTTCGGTTGTTAGGTTTACGGTTTAGGATTAAGTTTAGAGTTGAGTGTATGACTAAGGTCCTTAGACTCACGTAAATAAAAATTCAATTCAATTCAATTCTAGTTTTCTAGTTTTGGGTTTGAGGTGTGTGTGTGCTATGCTGTATTTCTGATGCGGGATACGTGGCCTCGGGCCGAATTCTCGCTTAAATCAAATCAAATCAAATCTAGTTTACGCCAAGGCCCAAATAAAACCAATCAATCAATCTAGTTCACGCTGTGGTAACCTTTGATACCTTTATTACCTGTGTGACCTCTGTTACCTTTGTCATCTTGGTTAGTGTTTAAGTTAGTTTACAATTGAGCGAACGGTTTTGTAGACCATGCACTTAGGCTCGTTAATAAATCAAATCAAATCAAATCAAGGTGGCAGTAATGGTTTGAGTCTCTCTTAAAAGTGCCGAATAAGTAAGTAGTCTTGAGTTCAACGATCTTAACTATGTAGATTTCAAGAATACTTTTCATTCGTAGCATTTAGTCACTGAAACCTTAAAAAAAATATTCTGAAATGTTGCAAATAAACATACACCACGCCAATGTGGTCAACTTCAAGTTCATAAGTTCGCAGCTCGTTATGGCGATAATATTTTACACCTCTTTTTCCCAGATCCTGCCGCTTTTAGTTTCAAGCCCCCGATTTATGTGTTTCTTTCAGGAACCGCCACCATCAAGCGTTGCTCTCCTTGTTGATTTGCGAATCCCACGTTATCTCTATGGAGATTCGTGCTGCTGATTCGTGAGGATGCACAATTCAAGTTGTTTTCTTAAGGCGATTGCAATCACGCTACTCGACGGCCCGTTTAATTCTCGCCACCAACATAATTAAAATCAATTACCGTAAAGCGGCGTTCACTTCTCTCCTCCAATGGATGTGATTTATTGTGCCAGCCTGCAGGCAAGGTCTTGTGACGTCATTTCTTCAAGGGTCACGCGTGTTCGCATCCTTTGCTGTCCCGCCGCCACTGACTTTCATTTCCCACCTCGCCATCTACAATGCGTCGCAATAGTGGCCAGCTACTCGGCCAAAATTGTAAAATTGTACGGCCGTTGTGAATTGGTCCGATTGTCAGGTCGCATTGTTTTTTAGCTTAATACAGCTTCAAATGCTGTGCTGTCAGCTGTTGCAAGGGACCACGTCGGTAGTGGGGGGGGGGGGGGATTGAGGCTTAATGGCGCGTCGACAACTTGGTCATTAGCGCCAACCTCAGTCACAGTGCAGTGGTCCGGGTTGCCACTGCACCACACATTACAGAGATGTTATTCAAACCCCTAATCTAAATCTTGTCATACATCTGTACCTCCTGCAAAAATTGAAAAACACCGGACAGGAGGACAGACTTATCGCCCAACTGACGCGCAATGTCATGCGGAAGATGGAACCGAAGACGAACACCATCAAGATGGCGACAATCAATCGTTGCCTCATTTCCCTACGTCTGAAGACTTTTGACCTCAATTATTAAGAAATCGAGAATCCACAAGCAACAAGTCCACAAGCAACAAGCAACAGGGTTCGTTGCAGGCAGCATGATTGGTTCCGGGGCTTCGCAACGCATCGGCAGGTTGGACCTGGCAAAAGAAACTCCTGTCTTTTGGACTTGGTTATTGGTCCCCTTTCCCTGCAACAACCATATATTCAAATCATTGGCTTTTACAGATGTCTGCACTACAACTGATTGTTTAAATTCGATGTATTTTCCGTTCCCATTCTTGTAACAATACTTGATGCATCTCATATGCTCATGCCAATTGTTACCTGCCCTTAACGACCAACTTATAGGGTTCGTTACTAAGTGAAGCCTTTTCTGGCATTCAAACCATCAACCCCAACCATTCCTTATGTAAACCATTTTAGGCCTACTTATTTAGAAACCCCCCCCCGCTTTTAACTTACAGGCCCAATTAGCTTACTTATTTAGGGATTACTAAGTCAGAACTCGACACCAAACCTTGTAAGCCGTACCAATTGGCGAGCAAGCAAACCAATATCAATTAAACCTGGACCAAAATGGCAGAAAGGTAATTCTCGACCCAGTCTCATCCTTAACAAAAGTTAGTCCAGTGTGTCAACCTTCTAATTACTATCATCCGTTGGTGCACCCTTTGCTTCCTTCGTGGGACTTTTCACCCGTGGGTTACAACAATTCTGTTTTGATTAATCTTTGATTGCGTCGCGTGTGCGTTTTCGTTGTTACGCGGACCTCAACAATTGTAACAACCCACGCTCGACTGACGGAGGCTTGGCTTTTTAGAATTTACAATATTGTCTGTGCTTACGCTTCATTCCCTACCAACAAGTGGGATGTGGAGGATGTGACCATAGAGATTAAGGCGCTATGCAAGTGATCTGGGGGCGAACTGTGGGTAGCCGGTTCGAATCCGGGTCATGCCACTCCGACGAAACGTGAGTGCATAAAGGTGGCTTACTGAACTACGTGATTTCTAGTGTATAACTTTCGCTAATGGCTAATTTTCAATTTTCCTTAAGTTACCTTTAAGCTTGTGTTTAGAAACTGTTGCAAACTGAACGCTAGTGTTATTTTAAATGCATTTGACGTTTGCAACGATAAATAAACGTCTCAAAGGTTTCTTCTGAGGCCACGCTATTGTAAAAGGCTTTTATGCGTTTTACAGTTAAAAGCGTCTAAAATGTTTCCTAGGTGACTCTAATATGTGTCTGTTTTAAAACACTTGACGTTCACGTGTACATGCCTTTACACGTTGACCAGCGTGCATGTTTATCAACAGACGAACCCCAATGGAACGATCTTTGATAAAATGTTAAGTGCATCTTTTAATTCAATGTAGAAGATGACCTCTGCATATATGTTTGGTTTTGCTGAACGCCAGGTACCTCGTCTTCTCTCTCCCCCTCCCCTCCCCCGGTTGGGGCCGTGCGGTTCTTGTTAGTAATGATGGTGGGACCATCGCAAATTATGTTTGTCCGACGGAGTCTGAACCGAATTGAAGGAAGCTACAGTGTGTGTATAATAAAGAAACACAAATCATATTGCTTGCCTCCAAACCCCCCGGCCACGCAAGCACGTGCCATGCATGACATGAATAGCAAAAGGAAAGATTCCTGTCATGAGTATATGAATATGACGGAGTGGGGATGATTTTCATTCCCAACAAGCAGCAAATACTTTTGAATTGGACTTCTCTTGAAACATGTTTGTTAAGGGAATGGATACCCGCTTGGGACTTGTTCATCTGAGCCACTAGATATCAAAACTACAAGAGATCATTGGCCTACATAACCTTTTTTTTTTGGAGGGGGGAGGGAACATCCAGGGTAAAAAAAAAAAATTTTAAAAACAAGCCGAGAGAGAATATCCTTGGGGAAAAACCGATTTTCTTCGAAACTTTATTTTTTATTTTTGATGAAGCTTAATATTGCGTAAAACAAGAAAAACCTCGTACAATAACAATAAATTGGTCATACGTTTCCTAGCAGGGGCATACAGATGAGCGTCAAAATTGGCCTCTTCCTCTCCCGAGAAAAAGAAAACAAAATTTTGCCGGCCCCTCTGGACGTGCCGGCTGAAAATTGTTTCTTTTGCCTAGGAAAATATACATTACCTGTGGATTTTGGCATTCTTTCCTCGAAGTGTTGTGTTTCCCAGGATATTTTCTGGTTGCTTGTAGCCGCCAGCTCGATAACCCGACTGCCCATGCGCAGGCGCATCCCTCTCTCTATAAAAGCGCATCAGCACGAAAGGCAAGCATTATTTTTCCTCTCGATATTGTCAAGGCGGTGACTCAAGAGGGGAGGTAGGGTTGGGTGATGTATGTTTTCCTAGGGAAAAGAAACAATTTTCAGCCGGCCCGTCGTGAGGGGCCGGAAAAATTTTGTTTCTGATTGCTGGTTGAAATATGCATTGCCTGTGAATTTTCGCATTCACAGACGGACCTTGCCAAAGTTAGGTGGTGGTCACTGCCTTGATGGGTACC
>JAHWFP010098622.1:0-12057 GCA_023313725.1 Lithobius niger | reverse complement strand
GAATTCTTGGCACGGCACTCGTACTCTCCAGCTGTGTCTCCGGTAACATGGTCTAGGGTAAGCGTCCACGTTTCTGAGGACTCGTGCTTAATCTTGATATTGGCAGATACGCTCACTTCTTGGTTGTTCTTGTACCTAAAGTAAATCATTAACTTATTTGTTTTGTCAAACATGTTGCATTACAAGGCTTGAAAATTTAAAGAAATGGATATTGATTGTTTATCAACTACCTTCCCATGTATTAGCGTTTACATTCTTTATCATAAAGTCAAAATAGGCACACAAAAAAATAGATTGGTTCACCTTGAATTTTGGAACATTTCCCTATGTGTAGAGCACCTAACGTATGGTGGGAGATGACGAAAAATCATCAGATGGGAGGATTTTATGAATCTTCGTAATTCATATAAATACAACCTTTTTACTTATGTTACTGTTCTCATGCGAACTAAGAATACGTGCTATTCAGTATGAACTAGGTAATCACCATTAAGTACACGAAGGGAAATCATGTCTTACTTCACTACAAGTACGTACCATTTGACTTGGGGTTCTGGGTTACCAGTAACCTTCACCTGGTATACCACAGTCTCGCCTTCTGACACCTCCTTGTCGGAAAGCTTCTCAGTGAACTTAGGTGTAGCTAAAACAAATTATGACTTGAATTATAGCCTATTATATGTTAAGGGCATTAAAATATAATATGCTAGAGCAGTGTGGAATTTCAATTCTACAGTAAACAGAGCCTCACGTCAAAGTGTTTATAGGTCTTACTTAGAACGTTGAGGGTGGCACTGACGTTGACCTCTCCTATCGTATTCTTAGCCGTGCATGTGATCTTTCCTGCACAGCTCGCATCCACTTTCTTGATGACCAGCGTCCTAGTTTCGCCATCGGTGACGACCTTAAAGTTGTTGGCCTTTTCTGTTATCTCCATCTTGTCGATGTACCTGCATAATGGAATGTGAAGAATGTATATTTCATTTTCTGTACACCATCACAAGATAAATAATAACGTCACAATTATCTGTTTTGTGCTTACCATTTTAGGGTTGGTTCGGGAGTTCCTGAAAGCTTTACTTCCAGCTTTACATCCTCGTCCCCTTCCTTGACGGTTCTGTCGCTTAATTTGGCACTGAACTCGGGAATACCTAGCAATTTCAAGAGAAATTATTAGCAAGCAGTTCACAAACACCAAACAATTAAAAGTATGAAACACACAGTTAATAAATGTAAACAGAGTATATAAAGTCCCATTGGAATGAAGAGTAACAAACTCTTAACTGATTCAGTATCCTACAGCAGCTAATGTAGTAAGTGAGTGATTGTATTCATCGCAGCAACAATAACTTTTGAACTCATTGTCCAATTCATTTCGTATTTTCAATGACAACTTTTGAACTCATTGTCCGATTCATTTCAAATTTTCCCTATATATTCTATGCCCTACTCATAGATTCTATGCCCCGTTGAAGAATGCTGATACACAAATTCAACCTACACGCCAACCACATGAGTCTTTAGGGTTTATTTTTTTCATTTTCCACTAGGCATATCGTTCGCGTTGCTCACTTAATTGGCGTCAATCCACGCTTCATATAGTTTAGTTAATTTCTTTCGGATTAATTTGCCTGATCGAACTTTGCCATCACGAATAATTTTCGGAGAAGTTTTTCACATAGTTGAGGGTCAAAAATCATGTCACAGCAATGAAAATAAGCCTATGCGAAGCATAATTTGCATAATTTATATATGTTTCATTTGGTGCTACTCTTGTCTTTGTAGGTGCCTTAGTTCAAGAGGAGTAGAGGTATACGCACATCGTACGTTTTTAATGATGTAGATGAAGCAAAACTAAACCAACTGCACAATTAATAAATTAATTAATTAATAAATTTCAGATAAGAAAGGCATCGGCAACCAGCTAGCACTCGGTACTTACAGTTGACAGTAAGGTTGCCGCCGCAAGATGATGAGCCGAAGGTGTTGGTAATGGTGCATGTGTATTTAGCAGAGTCCTTGCGTGTTGTGTTCTCAATAATCAAGCAGTGGTTTCGGTCATCTTGCTCAATCTTAATGTGTTTGCCGTCAGCCTTTACCTGTTCACCATCTCGTGACCTGCAGTGAAACGCATCTCGTTGTCAAATCACAAAATGATAGTAGTTGTTTCATCATGTCAGAAATCAAACTAAATGCATACCAGGTAACAGTAGGTGTGGGTGTACCGTCTACTTTCACCTCCAATTTAACTTTCTCGTGTTCTCTGCATTCGGTGTTCTTGAAATCCTTCAGGAAGGCGGGTGGTACTGAAAAAAACAAAATAATCATAGGGAAGACAGCTCAAAAATCTTATTACGCCTGCTGTTATACAAATCATCTCAAAATTGTTCTCACAAAGACTATACTCAGGTAGGCATACATTTATATAATAAGTAAATGCATTAAAAAGTTCAGGTGTAGAGGTAAAAAAGCCTAAGAGGGACTCGCATTTATCAGACTGCATGAACTGCTTCTTTTAAGGTTTCATCCTTTTGAAAGAATTTTTTAAACTTTGAGGTCATCTCATGCATGCTTTGTGCTCTATGCAGAATTATCAGTATTTCTGTGAAAAGAAGCGCACTGAACATTATACAATGTACACTGCACTTCTTTTCACAGAAATACTGATAATTCTGCATAGAGCACAAAGCATGCATGCAGACAACCTCAAAGTTTTTTTGTATTTAGGTCGATCTAAAATTGTTACGTATCCAGTCGCACTGCAGTTACTGCAAATGTGAGTGGATAAGTAACAATTTAGGATCGACGAAAAGACAAAATGTTGCCTATCTCTTTAGCATCATCAGATGATTTTTAAAGTGGCACTATCACCGATTGAAATGCGAACGAAAATGCCGTGGCGCCATCTAGCGACATTGATATTGTTAACCTTTATAGCTTACTCGCAGGTGCACGAGGATGAACCAAATTTTCACTCAATAATTAAGGATTTCGTGGCTTGTTTGTTTCGTTAAAAGAAATGCCGTTATGCATTCCTTCACTTGGTGCAAGCAAACACTAGATAGTACTACACAGCGCTAGATGTTGTCAGAATTCGTCTGCTTTCAATCGGTGATAGTGCCACTTTAAACTCTTACGTTAAGTCCCATATGAATCTAGGTCAGTGGTCAGATTCAATCTGGCGTCCTCTTGGCTGGCAGCCTACCACTGTAACCACTCGGCTGTGTTTGCTCACATTATTCAAGGTCCTGGCAGGCCCCTAACGTTGGGACTTGTCACAATTACAATGGCACGGAACAGTCTTTCAATGCTTACCCACATTACTGTTTCTTCTGTTTGCTGGAACACTACCAAAATCTTATGACGATGCGAAAGAGCAATCTTATGTAATCGATAATATTAAGGAGCTTTTCTTTTTGAAAATTTCCTAAATATTTGATTGATCTCATAGAGCATCAACATAAAATAGAATTAATGTTTTGGAGGTAGCGTCTTTAAGTCAGTCTTTTTTAATACTCCGTGTATGCTGATGCCTATCAGTGCCGGTAATAGAATCGTAAAAAAAAAGCCACAGTTGCACGAACACAAGAATTGGTAATATTTCAGTGTTTATTTGTAACACCTTTTTCAGACCCAAGTTTAAAACAGTTTTAAAAACACTACTGCGGCATAGCCTTGTCACAAACACAATCCCCACAACATTTGCTTCAATGTACAACCAGATCTGCTCTTGTTGCAAATAAACACAGAGATATTACCAATTCTTGTCTTTGTCTGAAACCTATTTAGTACTACAATCACCGTAAAATCGTTCAAATCCATATAGAGTAATCGGCTATGACTAAACTAAAACAGCCATGAATGTCGTCTTACCACTGACGGAAACCTTGCAGAATTCGGAGATTTTCCCACTGCTGTTGCTAGCCACGCAAGAGTAGCTGCCACTGTCTTCAGACGTCGACTTCTTGATGATGAGCGCATACACGCCATCCTTTTCCTGAACTACCTTGGTGCGATCACTCGATTTTATGGCCTGGCCGTCCTTAAACCTTTAATGCACAAAAGAAAAGACAAATTGTGTGCAATACCGTCAACAAATTAGCAAGCTTCTAAATGTATTAGGTAGAAAACTGGCAACTGTATAACTACCAATGCTACATAACACCAAGAATTTATAGGGTTTGGGAGGAGAATTCGTAACTAAAAAGTCCCTATTGAAACATGTTAGATTCATCCCCATTAGTTCAGTACGAGTTTTCAGAGGGCGCCACGTGTTCTATCTGGTAATTTTTGCTCATTTTTCAGCCCAAATCTAAAGTAAACTAAATTGCAACTAAGCTAGGCTAAATAATAATTAAACTTAAGCTAGTTTCGTTTAGTTTAGTTTAATTTTAGGCTAAAAACTGAGTAGAAATTCCTACATAGAACACGTGGCGCCCTCTATAAACTAAGACTGAACTAATGTGAATGTATCCAAGACGTTTCAGTATGGGTCTCAGTCACAAATTCTCCTCCCCAACCCTATCAATTCTTGATAACACTTACCACGCTACTTCAGGAGCAGGTTGTCCGTCGATCTGTACTTCCAACCGCACTTCTTCGCTTACCATGGCTGTTACATCTTTGGGAGCCTTCTTGAATGAAGGTGGTGCTAAGGCACAGAGAGAAATACCATAAATTAATCATGAAAGGAAGCAAAGCCTCCATGAGAAGTGTACTGTAAATTTCTAACTCATCATATGCACAATGACAATAAAATAGTTCATTAAAATAATTCAGCAAACATGTTTTCTTTATTGTAATAAGGAATAAGCAAAAAGGATTAGTGTAAAACATTTATATTTGCCAAACGAACGTTATGTGAGTTTGTATCTCTTACGTAATGCATTGACTAGATTTGACATAATTTTGAGCGCCACTTCGGAAACTTAGTTAATACAGCTTTGGGGTACCGTTTTCTTTCAAAGGTTTTCTCTTAAGAAAATAAATCGTGATAGCACAAACGTCCAGAGTTACTTTTTTTATTTGACGCCATTTGAAAGGTGTTAACCACCTTTGTGGTCTGTGACCTTATTGGTTGACAGACCACGAGAAAACATCAGAACAATGACAGTGATACAAATAACACAGCACAGAGTACACAGTTTCTCACTGTTGGCCTAACGGCGCATCTTAATCATTCTCAGTGTCCCAAGATGAAAAATGAGTGCTTATAAATTTTAGTGCATGACAATATCTGCCTTGAAAATAAAATGTCACTTTCAAGACGAGAACAGTTCAATTCAGCATCCACCCCGTAGACAACAGGCGGTGAACGCTTAAATCCATTAGAGTAATAACAATAATAATAATATAAAAGTGACGGCAAGAACAAAGCTCAAAATACCCAAAAAGGGTAAAGAAAAAATTCTCAAGCTTCCAAAAAATTATGTTTTACTAAACGCAAAGGCTCTAAGTTTACCTAAAAAAGACTGTTTAACAAAACGTCAAGTTTTCCAGTTTTCCAGTTTGCTTAATTCCTTTTGAATTTCAGATCTAGCAACTAGGCGTCAAAATTCTGAGATGATTTATGTACACAATTAGTCCACGCCACATTAGCCTACTCTACTCTTGCATCCAGTTCAAATGTTAAGACTCCTGCCAATCCCAACACACCCAAACTTTAACTTTTAGTATTTCCAGATTTCAAACAGAATCACAAAGAAATTCCATATACCCCTTTACTTATAATAATTTTGTCTTTAATTGTTGTATTTTTTGGACAAAATGCGTTGGTTAAATTAATCTCTTCAGCAATCTTCTCACTCTTAGCTTCATTCTTGTTTCGTATATTTATTTGTTAATTTTGTTTACTTTTTCAAGTTTGTATTTGTTTTTTTTCTCTCTAACATTTAATTTTAATTTTTTTGTTTTTTTGCCTGGCAGCTTGCTGTTAATCGCAATTGCGTATGAATTTTTTATTCCGTAAATGGGATTTCATCCTGTAGAATGAATAAATCCAATTTTTAAAAACTATGTCAATGCAATAATACATAATTAGGTTATTGTTCCTTACCTTTGACTAAGAGGTTGGCACTTGTGGCGGCTTCACCCAGGTTGTTCTTAGCCACAACTTTGTATTTTCCACTATCTTCAGCCACCACATTCTTAATGACAAGCGCAATACTTTCTTCGTCCTCATGGAGAACACGGAAACGACCACCAGCTTCCACGGTCTTGCCATCTTTAGACCTGCAAACAGCAACGATGGAAGTGGAAAAAATACGCTAAAAAAAAAGCATGCCCTTGGACTCCATACACTTTTCAGCATTAAAACAAAGACATAACAATAAGATATACACTTCCTTACATACACACACCATGCTCTGGCACCTTCGTTCGAAGACAATGTCATATCACGCATTTCTGGGGAAAGGCCTAATGAGATACAAGTAGAAACAAGTTTTGTTTGTGATCTTTAGGTGTTAGCATTCACATCACCTAAATGGTTTTTCAAACTGCCCATCATGGGCATACGGATCATACGAGAAAACAGGAGGTTTCCCGTAGGGCCTAAGCAGTGTGGGCCTTCCTATATGTAGTGGGGTGCTGTGAGTTCAGGATGATAGATGATGGAGGCCGATATTCTGACCATTGAACATTTATTATATTCTACTTCACTTTATTATATTCTACTATTATATTCTACTTCTACTTCGAGGCTCACGTCTTCTCTTGTGCATTACGAGAACTGCACCATGCATCTTTACAATATTCATCTAGATAGTGCATGGTGCGCTACAACATTGTAGGACTGAAAATATGCTATGAGGCTTAATTCAATTATACACAGCTCTGGTGCTGTACAACTCAAAACAAACGATTGTAATAACTGAAAGTCCAGAACTTGATTCATGGAACATATTAATTATCTAACTCTTGATGCCGTACAGCTCAAAACAGACGATTGTAATAACTGAAAATACTACAATTCTTAAAGTTTTTACCAGGTCACGGCAGGCTTGGGGAATCCAGTAACCTTAAGTTCTAGCATGGCTGAGCCGCCGGCATTGACTTCGACATCTGTCAACTCTGAAGTGATTACAGGTTTTGCAGGTTCTTTCATTAGCTGATTTACGCCACCTAAGGAAATAAAAGAAGTAAAAAAAAAATCAAAAACCCTGTTGAAAGTGATAAACAAACCTGTTAAACATGTTTAGGTTTATTGTTTGAGCATACTTTAATTCCCAGGAGTATATGAAAAATGGAAAAGGCTAACAACTTAAAGTTTTCACAAATCATTCAAGATGGTAATTTTGGAAAGCCACAGTTGGCCAGCAAAGTTACAATTCTGAATTGGGTAGAATGCATGGACTAGTGTACATCGTGTGCATGTACAATGCGGTGGTCAGGTATTTAAAATACATTAACGTCGACTGTACAGTCAGTTTTTGTGCATACATAATACATAACGAGAAGTCACCCTCTTTGAACAAAATCAGCTCCAGGTGAAAATGTAAAATCAATTTCTTTATCGTTTCTATGTACTTGAGAAGTGTATTTATTGACACTGTTGGCATAAACAGGTAAATTTAGCAAAATGAACGAAAAAAGTGTGGCATCGTCCATGGTTGAAGTTACGAACTGCGTAAAGTATGTTTTTCACAAATTTTCACAAATTCTACCATAGTTGGGGAATGCCATTCAATTTTCGAACGTTTCGCTAAGTATTACCACGTTATACGTGTACCCCTCAGCCGCATTATTTTGTTATTTTCAGCCAGCTTAACAGTAATTTTGGCTAGATTGCGGCTATTCACGGATTTTCTGGCCACCACCAGCCAATTATAAATGCTAGTGTTAACTATATGCTAGTGTTTTCTCAAATTGTGCTATGAGCAACACTGTACAGCTTGTTGAAGCTGTGATGAAGCTGTGATGAACAGTAAATCAACAGAAGTTTTCAGATCAAAACGCAGTTGCTTTATTTCTTACACTGATGTTCAAGAGTCATGGCACATGAAGACGTTCCACAGACAGAGCTCGAATAATTTAGTTAGGGATGAAAAGCAGAAGATGGGTTTTATTTCTACACTCAAGCTTACCTACCCGTTAATTTATATTGAATTCACATGTTACGGTGCAGATTTCCAAAACCAAGCGATATGCCATTTTCATAATGATAGCAAAGAGTCGGCAGTTTGTACCTTGTACGGTTAACTCAGCACTGCATGAGATGTTTCCACTAGTGGTGCTCGCAACGCAAGTGTACATGCCAGCATCCTCAGCTTTGACGTGCTGAAAGACGAGCGCAAGCGTGTCTTCTTCGTCTTTGTACATAACCTTGAATCGCTCACTGGCCTCGAATTCCTGCCCATCTCTGTACCTGATTGTGACAAAAAAAAAATAGTCATTTAATATTGGTAGCCATTTGCACAAGCTCTCAATTATTAGGAATATTAATAATGCTAAATATGCACAGTGTAAAATTGACTGCACAGTCAATTCACCTTTACTGTCAAACCCTGGATTGCCAAAATGATACCACAGAGTTGGAACTATTTGTATACAAGGAACGGTACAGGTTGAGGATACCATGACACCATACCAACGCTGTAACAGCTAACACATAATGAATTGCCTGTTGAGAAGCTGCTTCAGGTTAACCATTATTTAAACAATCCTAACTCCACATATGAAGCGGGAATCTACATGAAAGAAGACAATTTTATTTTTACAAAACCCTAGCTTTACTGGTCAATTCAAGCAGTTTAAACTTGTACATTAAACTAATTTGATTTTTCAAATACTCCTAATTAAAAAATAATAACAGAAAACCGTTGTATTCAGCATACCAAAATCTAAAGATATACTGGTGACATGGTTTAGAAAATCTTGACTTTCTGTTGGAAGCCAGTAGACAACTGAAACATCGTATTCAGCAACAAGCTAGAGCTGGGCGTTCAAACTGTATTCTTGTGTTCCACTCAAAACTCCAGTTTGAATGAGCTGCTCTAGCCCGTTGCTGAATACGATGTTTCAGTAGTGTACAGACTTACCAGCAGAAATTCTGATAGAGGCTGTATGTAGTACACATGGGCGAAATACCAATAAAGGAATCAGTTACACACGGTACAGTTTTGTATTGTGTTCTCAAGTCCACGGTATTTGCCACAGAGGCAAATATAAACAGTCATCAATGGTCACCCGTGGCCACAACCATTATGCAGAAATCATAGCTGACCATCCCATAAAAGCTAGTCAACTTCTACAGATCCCTTACCAAGTGAAAGTAGGTTCTTCGCCTGTTTCAGCCAGCTGAGTCTTCATTGCTTCCCCTACTTTGAAACCTACGAATGATTTCTCACCTGACAACAAAAACACTTGATTAGTTTACGTTCATAAACTATGAAGCTTTCTTTCCATACTCCTTTTTCTTAAGGATATTCAGAGGAACCAGAAAGTGGTTAATATTTTAGCTTAACATTTTAAAACATGCTCACCGCTAGTAATTAAGAATGTAGTACCAAATTTGTGGTAATGTTCATACCATATGCACCCAGGAGTTAGTTTGCAATTCAACGTTTTTTGCTCAATAGTTCAACACCTCGTCAAATGTTCATTTACGTGCTAAAACATACCCTTATTTTTTCTTCATACCTGTGACGTTGAGGTTTTCAATGAATGGTACTTTTTTTTTTTAGAGAAAATCGTTTAAACTGTATCAGAAATTTGTAGATGTAATTTTGAGGAATGAGAGTGATACCTTAAGTTTTGGATCGATGTTAGAGGACTACAGGTGGAGTAAGCTACAAACGTAACACTTGTTCAGTCTCGGCCGTGAAGCCAACAGCCAAGTTTAGCAGTTTGGTACGATTAAAGAACAGAACGTTCCAGCCAGAGTTTCAGTTTAAACCAAAAAAATTTTGCTTTGATTTTTCACACAACTTAAATTTTTCCACGGCTTAATAACATTTAAGATTCGGACCTCCACAGAAGAAACATTATAGGCTATAATGAAGAATTGATAGCTGTCAAGCTTCAAGTTGGTTTAGCCAGAGGGTAGTAGCTCTTACAGTCGCAATGGTCGCAACGTAACATCACATATGGGTTTCTAGCTCAAATAGCGCTCACCGCTTGACAAGAACCGCAGAAGCGCAGACAACACGGTGCTAGAAATCATAGCTTAAATCATAGCCGGCCCACAGCGGAGTTCAAAGATGCCACAAAATAAACATTGTGCTGTCGCAAACTGCAAAACAATTTGTGTTATTTTTACAAACCGCATATGACAAATGTTAGCTAACACAATGCACCTTCACAAAATTAGCACTTCCTCACTCTCCTTATTGTTGTTTGTCGGCCATTTTTAAGCTGCGTGGTCGTAACGTACGGTGGCTTATTGGGACACTCCAATTTTTTTTTCTACACACAAACACACAACTTTTATGAAACCGGAACAAGATGGCCACTGGTGCAGATGCAGTTGACCAATTGTGCTAGGTTGTAGTGTCTCATATCTGGTGTTGGAACGCCAAAGTTCCGGTTTCATGAAAGTTTTGTGCATGCAGAAAGAAAGTTGTGTGTTTGTTGAAATGAGCCACCATAGTAACAATACTTGAAAAATGTCACACGAGACTCACAAAAACGCACACTTTCACAACGAAGATAGTCCACTAACTGCAAATTTTCAACTACTAACTGTAGTCAAGATGTGCAGACTGGAGGGAGGCCGAGTGTCGTATGAACCATACAAGAAACCAATGGCTACCATGAGAGGCATTCCCTACCGTTCGGGCCACCCAAAAGTACAACTGAAGGCCATTGCCCTCAATGAGTTTGTTCGGCTGGCCACAAACTCGAGCTGTGAGCATCTTGCCAACACACATCTTGAGGAGGCCAAAGGTAAATTCTTGAGCTTAGGGTACGCGGGTGGAATGATTAATGGACTTATGAAGAAAGTGAAAGCAGTAGCAAAGGCAGGGAAGAGAGAGAGAAGTAAAAGTGTAACCACAAGTGATCCAACTTTGCATATAAAACCAAGAGTGACGCTCACCTACCTTGAGGGAGTTTGTTGCCCAATTCAGCAAGAACTTAGAAAGAATGGCTTCAGAGCTTTTATTTAGAACGAAGAAGGACTGATCAAGAAGATACAAAGGAAGGGCCAACACCATGAGAATGAAAAAATGTTGCGACCGAAAGTGATCCAAAAAGCCAGGGATGAACAAGAACTAGCACGAGTACAAAACACCAGAGAAGGCGTGTATAGAGTACCGTGCAAAGACTGCAATGCCGTGTACATTGGCGAGACTAGAAAAGGAATACGAACGAGGCTCAGCCAACATATGGGGAATGTTAGAAATAAAGCTGTCGATAACGGCATTGCAGTCCATTGCACGGAAAGGCAGCATGATGTTGAGTGGGGTAAATCGGTGACACTGATTAAATCTAACTCGAAATGGGACAACCATTTAAGATGCCTTGAATCCATTGCGATTAAGATGCACGAAAACAGGCAGATCCCGCTTATGAATGTGCAAGGCCCATCGTTTTCTAATGTTACACACCTGATTGGGAAAGACTTGCGAGGGAAGCTCGAAGTTGAATGGAAGATTGCGTGTAAAGAACGGCCCGAGTGATACAGTGGGCAAGGGTGAACCAATAGACTGAAAATAGCAGACAGCGGCAGTTTCGAATTCGAACAGTGTATTGGACTGAAAAACGAAATGTAAACAGAGTTCAAACTTACCTTTAAGGTGCCTGATGACGACTACAGTTAGTAGTTGAAAATTTGCAGTTAGTGGACTATCTTCGTTGTGAAAGTGTGCGTTTTTGTGAGTCTCGTGTGACATTTTTCAATCGTTATAGTGTTTCACAGTAAGATGAATAACGGTGTTTTTACTGATAGTAACAACACGAGTTTCTTCCCTTTTGACCTCAAAACTCGTCTTACTTTCGACAGGAATATGCTCCTCCCGTAACAAATTGAGTATATTGCTCCAAGGTTTTGCAGCCTACTAAACAAATCAATCTACTTACTGGTAATGGTAACATTTGCTTCAGTGGTGGCTTCGCCCA
>JAHWFP010098619.1:0-10683 GCA_023313725.1 Lithobius niger | reverse complement strand
CACGAAAACTTAAAAAACAGGCAGACTTATAATTTTAGCTCCTGATCGGTTTCTTTATGTTTTTTTTTTCAGTTTTTCTTTTTTTTTAATGTTTTAGCGTGTGTACATACACATCGTGCCTTCTGGAATATTCCTTCTTTTAAAATTGTGAGCCGCTCTTCAAAAATTCAGTGCGCTTTTCTGTTTTTCATTCTTTTTCTTTTTAAAAATATTGGAGCTCCTGCTTTGCAGTGTTTTGCTTCATTTTGGTACAAATGGATATTTTTCTTTTTTTTTTCTTTTCCTTTTCATCGCTGCCGCCATCTTTCATCGGATCTTCGCAAGTGTTTGTTTCTTTTCGGAAGAGTGAATGAGATTTTTTTTTCCGTTTAAATAAATAGAAACCCGTAAGGGATTGCAAAGAAAGAAAGCTACTGATCGGCAAGATCATTGCAGAATGTTGACTTGAGGTATGTTTTCTCGAAATGGGCGCGAAGTGGGAAAGGGGGTGTAAATAAAGCTGCGTTTTGTTTTGATCGCTCTTGGATAAAGGAGACCTGTTCTTTCAATTTCCGCCCTTTTGCATGATTGAAGTAAGCGACATGCACATGGCGTCTTATTTCCGTTATATTTAACATAACAAAAACCCCAAAACGGTGAAAGAACCCGTCAAACGCCATTCAGAGAGACGCGTATGGCGTCTTATGCGTGTTATATGTATATTAACTGCCAAAAACAAAACTGGCAAGGTGCACACAAACAAGAATGCTTACGGCGTTATGAGTCCTACACATAGAACAAGTTCATAACCAAACTTAATTTATTGGGTTAAGGGCTTGTTCTGATGGACTGAGCCAGTCGCTTTTTTGGTGACCCATAGTGACCCAGTCATCCGTTTTGATCCCCTGACGCGGACTGACCAGTGACCAGGACTGACCCACTGACCTGGAAAGACCTACTCACATGGATTGACCCAGTGACCAGAACTGACCCCTCACCTGGATTGAGTCACTGGCCTAATTAGATCCACTGACCCGGATGGACCCACCGAACCAGACAGACGCCGTGACCAGGACTAACCCACTCACCCGAACTGACCCTCTGATCTGGACTGACTCACCGACCCAGGTGGAAACGCAGACCCGGCAAGACCCGGATGGACTCTGTGATCCGAACTGACCCACTCACCTGGATTGACTCACTGACCTCGAATGACCCATTGGCTCGAACTGACCCCCTGACCCAGATGGACCCAATGATCCAGATTGACCCACAGACCCAGATTGTACCACTGACCTTCATGGACCCACTAAAGTAATTTGACCAACTGAACTGGAGTTGACCCAGTGATCTGGATTAATAATATTCGTTTTTTTTTTCAGCAAGCGGCCCGAAGTTCTGAATGAATTTGGTTGGTTGACGGTTTTATTACGGGATGGAGAATAAAAAATGCATAAGCATGCAAGCACATGCTACTAGAAAATGCAATAATTGAAGATGTGTTTTGTTTTTTTGTTTTGTTTTTACTTTTAGGGACCACAGAACCCGAAATGGGTTATCTGCCCCCCCCCCCCCCCGACAATGAGAGTGATAATTCAGCTGGAGAAACCCTAGTCAAAACCCAGGATCTCTGGCATGACACAATCGACATGAGCACGAGACACCACACGGCCCTTCTCGGTCCCAAAAATGTCAGGGAGATGGCCGAGTCCAAGATAAAACCGGGAAACAATGAATCAATGAAATAGAAAGGAAGGAACTAAAAATGGTTAGGCACTTAGCCTACACACTGACAACATAACGATAAATGAGCAAAACAAAAATTAAAATGTGAACAATGCAAACGGCAATTTCCCTTCTTTTCCTATGTCATAATTGGCGTGTAAGTCAAAAACAATGTCATGTCATGAAAGTCATGAAAGTCATGAAAGTAGATGTGAGGGGAAAACAATCTCTTGAATTGTTGGCCTAAAAAGTATAAAGCGGTTACTCTTTCTAATGGTTATTATTTTATTAAGTTGTAGCACATATTAAGTTTATTCACATATTCTGACTAACCCATTAATGGTTATATATCACGCAAATGCATCATTTAGCTTAGTAAAAAATTAATTAATGGTTTATTTACTGAAAAAAAAAACGCATTCAAAATATATGTATAAGCAACGCGGTTATAAACAGTCTAATACCAAGCTCATACTAATAAAACACAGTTGTTATTTTCTTTAACTTCCGCGTTAAGATATTAGTTTAGTTTAATAAAGTTGGATCGTCTGGATCATACCCAGATCGAATGGTCTGGGTCATGCATGGTCTCCAGGTAAAAAAAAAAACGTTGTTTATTCACCCATAACCCAGAGACCCAGGTGAGCCAAAGTGACCCACGACCCATTCCATCTCTGAAGAACACAAAAGAAAACCCATTCGAAGTTATTCCTTCTCTGTGTGCGTTATTTCTTTTTTTTTTTTTTTTTGTGTGTGTGGCGGTGGTTGTGGCTGAGCGGTGAGAGAGCTTAATGGTTGCTAGAAGTTTGCAAGTCTGGTCGAACCCCTGGATTGGGAACCTTGGCAAAGTCCCCGCCAGAACTGCCGGCCAGGGTAGCGTGAAAGGCTACCATATTCTCTCAGCATCTATGGGAACTTATTCTGGCCAAGTCTGGACAATCTTTCGGCCCCTACGATGATCGGAGGTTTCCCAGTTCAAATCCCCGGGTTCGCTCCTCCCTTAACCAGATATTTCTTCTCTCAAAAGGCTGGTAATGTTCAAAATTGAACTGGTTCAGCCACACAAGCTTTGAATTGTACTTCGGTTGACTTAAGAGCTAATATTTTTTTTTAATCTTGTGGCTTTTTCACCACAAGACATACGGTAATTTCTTTTAGCTTTATCAATATTAGTTGTTTGTACGATTGTTTTCATTCTCAGCCCTACATCGTCGAAGTAATGCGTAATGCAATATCTTACACCACGCCATGGATACAGCTATCTGATCAGACTTTAAGAACGTATTAGGGAGGGCGGGGAAGAAGGGTGGATACGCAATATCACCGCCACGCAGCAACGTTGCCGAGTACGTTGCTAAGCAACGTAGGTACGTTCGGCACTACAGCCGATACGATTGGTGCGGGGCAGGTCGCGCCAGATTCCAACAATTAGTGACGATTTCCAAAATAAAAACCTCAATTCCACGTACCTTTACGTGACACATTTTTACTAGCTTTAAAACCAATTTCATGTAACTTTTTTTGAGTTGTCACTCTGGCGCTACCGAAGTTTTACAGTCAAATGTATAATTTGTATTATTAATTTTACTTCTGTTCTTTTTCTTTTTAGAGGGGAGGGGGGCTGCAACTAGCATTCTCGACCGTTAGTTATTGCACAGTGATGCAAAAGTCTGGAGAAGCTTATTGCCATTTTAAATCTACGTAGAGGATAGCTACAAAACTATACCCGTATAGTATACTTTCGGTCGGGGAACATGCAGTGATGGTAGCTTAAATGATCTTGGAATGGTTCTTCAAGGTCATCATGATGTTAATAAATTTTGAACAACACGTCGTAGAATAGTGATGTAAATTGGAAAGTTCTAGAGCACAGTA
This sequence comes from Lithobius niger, assembly GCA_023313725.1. Taxonomy (NCBI): domain Eukaryota; kingdom Metazoa; phylum Arthropoda; class Chilopoda; order Lithobiomorpha; family Lithobiidae; genus Lithobius; species Lithobius niger. The sequence goes on along the minus strand of JAHWFP010098619.1, from coordinate 7,104 downwards.
AGTCAATGCCTAAACAAAAAACAGAATGAAAATAGGATCATTAGGGTAGGAGTTAATCCTTCAGACATGTTAGTCTTGATAGCTTCACTGCATGTCTACAGCGTGTCCAGCAGAGAAGACGCCGTACCCAAGAAAGCTATCAGGGCTTTCGAAAACCCCAAACCAAACTCATCCAATCTAGAGGCAGAGCGGAGTTTGCTCATGGGCATTCTCTGTGTGTTAACGGTACCAAACTGCCTCCAGATGGTTGAGTTTGACTGTGTTTGGTTGAGTTTGGACTGGTAGTTATCGAAAGCGCCCTACAACATCAGTAGGGAATACAGAAAGAGGTTTTCTTTCCTATACTATCCAGAAACGCGTTGTACGTTTTGAAACAATAAAAGCACTAAAAGTAGCCAACGTTTTAAAAGCCAGCAAGTGCACATTTATACAGTAAAATGCGACATTGTACTGTATACGTCGCATTTGACTGTATAAATGTGCACTTGGTTTTAAAAACGTTGTACGTTTTCCACAAAACTGGAAAATAATTTTCCGTAAGAATGCATATGTTCATAAAAATATTTAGGGAGGGGTTGGGGGAGGAAGAAGAGCTGTAAATGTTTCCTTCAGTGTGTTGCATGTTCAATCCCTTCATTTCATACAGTAAAGCTTTTCAATTCCATCCCCCCCCCCCCCTCCTTAACCACCTAAATGTTTATAGGCATTCTTCAGGAATCCACTTTCCAATCTTGTGGAAAACGCACCACGCGTTTGCGCATAGGAAACAAAACATCTTTCTGTATCTTTCTGGTTCGATTTTCATTCTGTGGTAATCTGCTTGCAAGGCCCAGCCGCTAGTATAGTGAACCATGCCCACCATCACCTCGGCCATCACACATATGTTGCAATTCACAGACACGTTGAAAATCTATGTAGGACAAGTAAACATACTCACGTCGTATCTGCAGCTTCGTTTCTCTTCTCCTATTTAGAAAATCAATCTGTCATTCCATTGTGCTGGGCTGTCAATTTCAAGACTAGTCAAAATAAATCACTTGTCATGTTTTCGATCCGAACTAGCTACACAAAAGGTGGATCGAAGTCACTGTTGCCAAACAAATGTAAGCACTATCACTCACAAATCACGACCTTTGCGAACAAAACGAGTTGTTTACAGTCACTATCCCCGCTTTCAGAAACCATACATACAAAAGGATACCAAGGTATTTCTAGAACCACGCTAGTGGTCAGCCCGCAGAGTTCGATTGTCACACTTGATTGTAAGAAACCCATTGCAGCAATGTTTTATTTCAAGTGTAGAATTTGTGTAAACAAACAAAGAGCAATGGTCAGATGTTTCACTTAACCTTTGATCTACTAGTCGGCGGAATTGGCTTGGGGGCTTTTCGTTGGCGGGGGTGGTATCACTACTTGCTAAGGGGAACACTTTTCGGTTAGGGTTGGAACACCATGTAACAACTTGATGGCAGTGATTTTTGTTCTGATATCATTACTTTGATTGGCTGAATCTCGGCGGGTTCTTTCACCTTGTGGGTTTTGTTTCAGATAATCTTAACACAAAATATTCACGGTACCTACAAGGCACACCACCTTCAAAAATGTTTCACTAGTCAAAAAGTTTAAAAAAAAAAACGAACTCATTTAATGGTCACGGCAAGGTTTAATTGAACCCAAGTCAAAACAGCCAACGAAAAACAAATAAGCTTTCTTGCAAGATTTCGGATATCACAATACTGCTAAAGTGTAAGGCCCGTATTCTGAACGGTGACTAAAACTCGTACTTGACTTGAAATGACGTCACACCTATTTAGTGCCATTCACCACCAGAACTTCTTTTGGGTACATTTCGAAGAAATCGGGGAAGAAATCGGGTGGTGAATGGCACTTAATAGGTGTGACGTCATTTGACTTGAAATGACGTCACACCTATTAAGTGCCATTCACCATCCGATTTCTTCCAAATGTATCCAAAAGAGGTTATGGTGGTGAATGGCACTAAATAGGTGTGACGTCATTTCAAGTCAAGTACGATTTTTAGTCAGCGTTCAGAATACGGGCCTTAATCTACGTGAACGGTGGCAAAGTCCTGCATACATAAACCTTTGTAGCGTGACGCCTTAGCCGTAAAAAAGGTACACGGATTACAAACAAAAACGTCAAGCGTGCCGTAAAAAAAAGGGTTATATGAGTGAAGTTTCACTTTACTTGTTAAAATGTACACGGATAAAAAAAATGACAATTTTTTATTGAAATAATCAAATGTACAATTGAGAAAATTGAATCTGTGTAAGTGCTGTTGTGCCTTACCAATCATATATTTAAAACGTAAAGCACAACAGCAACTAAACAGATGCAATTTTCTCAATTGAGAAAATTGAGAAAATTACATCTGTGTAAGTGCTGTTGTGCTTTACCAATCATATATTTAAAACGTAAAGCACAACAGCACTAAAACAGATGCAATTTTCTCAATTGTACATTTGATTATTTCAGTTAAAAATTATCAATTTTTACTCGCGTGCATTTTAACAAGTAAAGTGAAACCTCATTTATATAACCCCTTTTTTTACGGCACACTTGACGTTTTTGTTTGTAATTTTATGTATTACTAGTGGAGTCGGTAGTCATTCAGTGTCCTTGACCCAAGACTATCCCATCAATCGTTGCGTTCCACTGTCAGATTTTGATGCTCTGCCAAAATTTCTTGTGGTCCGTCCTTGCAGCATCCACACTATATTATATCAGCAACTAGTTTTATTTATTGTAACGGGTTAACAAGCGCAACCGTCTGACCATTACACTACACTTGACTTTTTTTTATGAATGTGTCTAGACGCTTTATCTGTCTCGTGAAGTGCGGTATAGTAAAGACGTAACTGAATAAGCCTATTGTTCTTATTTTTACAAAGTTAAACAATAATAAGGCTTTCAGTTTTATCAGGAGGTTATAAAGAATTATATTGAGAAGGAATTTGAAATCCTGAATAGTATTAAAGCTGTGTGTTAATCCCGCTGTCAGACGGTAAGATTTTTTCCTCCAGACACGATTGCCCTTAAGGCAAGAAGCGATTCCCCCGACCTACATTTTGTCGTGTTGCTAGTTGGATGTCACACGAGCAGACTAGCCGTCAGACGACAAGCCATTTTATAATGCCTCAGTTTAAGTCCAGTTTCACTTCTTTTTCTGGTATGCATGGTATGCGTTCACCATTGGTCTCTCCCAGTCACGTGAGTAAAAGTCGCTGCCCCGAGGGCTGGTAGCGTCGCCTGACCATCGAGTCGGGACGACTCTTTAATTACTCCAACTCATGTCGTCTGCCCCCCTATCACACGAGCCAATTTACCCTCCAGACCCGATTTTTAGTCACGTCAGGACTAGACGAATTACAGACGTCCAACTGGTTTTTTTTTTTTATTGTACAAAGCAGTGCATTTACCTTTAAGGGATTAAAAAAACACATTTTTACGTGAAGGAGCTCCGTCATCAAATCGTTACGTGTGTGCTTTTATAAATTAAACAGGACGAAAACTTGGCCGTGTCAGATATTGCTCAGCGACAGGACCTCTGTCTTTGATTTCCAAGATCGTGCATTCGATTTCCCGCTCAGGCAGTCTGACATGTAAGTCCGAAAGGCAACGTAAATGGGTGTGCATCGGTACATTTTTTTTTTTTTTTTTACCTTTATAAAGTTACCCCATCGTTGCCGCCACTTTAGAAACGTTACAAAAAAATTTTTTTTTACAGCGAGTGCGCATGCTACGAGTGTTTTGAAAACATTACCGGTGTTGTGTTTAAACTTGTTAGCAAGACCCATCTGTTTACTGTCTGAAGATAATTCACTGGCCTTATGGTCAGCACGTATGGGCGAACTTGACGGTATCTGTTCGCGGGTTTATGTTCAGGTGGTCACTAGACGTATCCGTGTGCAAGTCTGACTACTCTCCCCTTCCTAGCGATCTTAATGGGAACGATGTTGAAGTTACAGTGACGAATTGGCCAAAAAGCGAAAATTAATATCTCATTAATGTATTGAAAAGAAATGAAACTGCAGGAAGAAGATAGCCCCCGGACACAATGACGGGTGTTTATTTATTTGCAGGGAGATCAGTTCGAAAGCAGCAATACATTTTTTTTCCCTGATATAGCTTTAATTTAATAAAAGTTTCCCTGGTCGTTGACGAACGATGCCCTCCATCCGTCTCCCAATTTCTCCAGTAAGCTATTTTCTGTAATAATTGGGGTTAATAACTGTTTTTCGTCATCAGGCTAACATGCGTTTTTCATGCTCCCGTGAGTTTTTCTATAAATATTCAACCGTGGTAGCCCTCGGCAAACGAGAATTCCCGGTCGTAAACATTTTCAGACTTTAACATAAATTCAGTTTCTAAACTAAAACCCAAATTAAGCCCACTGCATCCAGCAAACAGTTGGGAAAAAAATCAACTAAATTTGAATTTCTGTTGGCAAAAATGTGTTATTTCTTTCTCATTTTAGCGCTTGTGTGGCTGAACCGGCTCACTTTTGAACATTACCAGCCTTTTTTGCGAGAAGCATATCTGGTAAAGGGAGGGGCAAATCCGGGGACTTGCACCGGGAAACCTCACCTCTGGGCCGAAAGATTGTCCAGAATTGACCAGAATAAGTTCCCACAGCTGCTGAAGGAGCATGGTACCCTCTCACGCTACCCTGGCCAGCAATCCTGGAGGGGACTTTGCCAAGATTCACTTTCCAGGGGTTCGACCAAGTCCGCACCCCTCCAGCAACCAGAATGAGCTATCTTCCCCGTCCACCCCGTCTATTTTAACCCCGTCTACGTAACAGGACTGCTCTTGGCTGATTTATCTTAGAATGAGGGTAGCGAAGGTGGAAGGGATCGGAGGAAAAATATCCAACATTTAGCAGTTCTTTTATTTTATTCGTTTATTTCAATGCAACGTTCAGCAAGGAATACACAAAGATTAAAGTCTGTTCGATAGGATTCGTTGGCGACGAATACAGTTTCTGAGAAGATAGGATGTGACGTTTGTGCAGATTTCTGACCGAGACACAACACATTATTATAACTTTGTGTTTTGCTCTTATGCTTATTCATGTTTTGTACTATAATTACCAAGCGCCAGGACGCAAAAAAAGGAAATAAATCAATTTTCCAACTTTGTCAAATGGGGAAAAGATTGCGTATTTTACAATAATAAATAAATAATTAATAAATAATTTGCTGCAAAAGCAACAGGTCAAGGAAGCCCCCCCCCCTTCCCCACACACACACAGAGACCACTGGCACCTTGCCAGAAAAGTTACGGTTAGAGTTTGGTTAGTTCCATCTAACGTATTTGGATAGCACCGTCTTTTGTTTGCCAATTTCTTTAAAAAAAAATACCGAATGACAGAGCAAATACCACCTCACAAGGTAGAGCGTTCCACACACTCACTCCGCGGTTTAAGAAGAAATATTTTCTACAGTCACGCGAAAGGACTGGGTCACCAGTTTTAGCGCGTGACCTCTTAGTTTTGGATGAGGTGTGATTAGAGAAGAAACGACCGTAATTAAAGTTACAATGGTCATGTTAAAGGGAGTACATCAGAGTCGACTCATATTTTAATCATCGAAGAGCGAGGGAGTCAACTTCCAAAATACTAAGTCGTTTAGTACAACTCATCCCAGAAAAGCCTGGCAAAAATGTGGTGTAAGAGCGTTGTACAGGCTCAACGTGAACAATGTCCTTAATAAGATAAGGGGACCAGACTGGATACGCGTACGCCAAAATTGGGCGCACAAAAGCGCAAAAGGCCTAAAGGCATTTTTTGGAATCCCTGGATAAGACGCAACGCCTAATCATAGCTGCTCTCTGTCTAGCTGTCTTAACAATGTTGGGCAATGGACGGTACTCTTCAGGGTTAGTAGCGCACCACACACTCAAATTTTCCGTAATTTCCACCATTCACTCAGAAAAAGAAATCTAAGAAGAGAACAAAACTTTTAGTGGATTGATTAACGAAGATTTTTCTCATTGTGCACAGCAAAGGCACGCAGCACGCCCACCCCAAGCCCCAAACTTATGCCAAGCTTAAACGTTTATCCGTAAATCAATTTTTATTGTTATTGTCATGTAGGTTGCGACGTGAGATGTAAGGTTAGTTCAAGTATAAAATGAGAATTTGGCGAAGATTTTCTTTTCTTCTGAACGCTCGCTTGTGATTTCAACTGCAAAAACGTTTTTGGCAGTTTTTGTGGTTTTCAGTTGTACTATATTCAGATATAAGGGACACAGGTATTTGCCGATCTACTATCACGCCCGATCACAGTTTAACGCCCACGTCGCGCCAATTTTCTAGAGTCTTCTCTGTGCACAATTTTATGGCCAAGCACGCAAATTTTCTCTCTCTACAGTATTCCCTGTGCACAATTTGATGGCATACGTTGTATGTTTGTTTAAAAAAAAAAGAGGGGGGGGAAGGAACAAAGAAACTGTTGCGTGGCAACGCAGCCTAAGTTTGTTACGCCACTGCTGCTACTTTATTATGATGAGGGTCGTAACTGGATTGCCAGTAATAGCAAAGGTAATATATATCAGTATTGGCCGATAGGTACCAATCTCGATCCATTATCTAACCGATCTACGACACCTTTTTGACAGCTGCCGTTATTTAAAAGGAAAAAAAATATGGTTACACAAATGGTTCGAAAAGAACTGATACAAAACTAAATTAAGCAACTGTTTCGTTTAAACACTCTCAATTTATAACTCTAGACGCAAGTTTACAATTAAAAGCAATCCAGGAAGCTGCAGATCGATTTCCGATTTAAAATGCAGCAAACTGCAATTCTCTATAGTGTTTAGTTCCCAACTTATCGAACAATCCACTACGTTGACCTGGACCCAAACTCGGATACCGGTACCGGCACACATATTTTGTTCCGATTCCAATCCGATATCGATGCCGTTAATATTACTTATTCTGTTGTCACCGAACTGCCGTTCTTTCAGCCAGCTGAATTAAACGGCTTGCTTTTTAAATCTTTTTATCTTTTTTTTTATACGCTGCAAAGTATTGAACAAATAAATGGTTTAGCATGAGACGTGGGAACGAAACAGCTG
>JAHWFP010098598.1:15862-41336 GCA_023313725.1 Lithobius niger | reverse complement strand
AGTGGCCTGGCAACCAAGGACAAGTTGGAAAGACGTCATCGACCTTCGAGATCTCCCGAGAGATTGCCTACAATGGTGGGCGGTAAGGACACACTTGGCGATAGGGGTGCCAATCTGAGAGGAGACGCCTACCAACCTACTGTTCACAGATGCTTCAATGATGGGTTGGGGAGCACACTTGGACGGAGAAGCAACGTCGGGAACCTGGGAAGACGACGAGAAATTACTACACATCAACGTCTTGGAATTGCGGGCAGTTTGGAAAGCGATTCAGACTTGGGGAGAGACCCTTCGGTCCCAAACAGTGGGAATCATGTGCGACAATGCCACGGCTGTGGCATATGTCAAGAAAGGAGGCGGCACTCATTCCCAGTCCCTCATGGAAGAGACGTCGAAACTGTTCAAGGTATGTCTGGAGCTAAACATCACGCCGATTCCACGCCACATTGCGGGGAATTTGAACGTGTGGGCAGACGAGCTGTCCAGAGGCTCACAAGTCCCGACCACCGAGTGGAGGCTAGACCCGCAGGTGTGCCATGCCTTGTTTCTTCGCTGGGGGTGCCCATTTGTAGATCTGTTTGCTACGCTTCACAACACTCAGCTCCCATGCTTCATCTCGCCTTTCGCGGACACCAGAGCTTGGGCAACAGATGCGTTAGCGGTCAGCTGGGAGGGGATGAATGCCTACTTGTTTCCCCCGTTCCGTTTCCTGCAGAAGGTCCTGAACAAGATAGGGCTTCGAGGGGGAGCTTCATCCTGGTAGCGCCATGGTGGCCGGCGGCTCACTGGTTCCCAGACTTGATGGAGCTAAAGAAGGAGGAGGCGGTGGAGCTCTTCATCACCCCACACCTTCTGTCCCAACACCAAGGGAAGACTCTTCACCCAAACCCTTCCATTCTGAGGCTTCACGGGTGGAGACTTTGAAGAAGAATTTGGTGCGGGAAGGCTTCAAGAACGAAGTAGCCTCACGCATTACGGGGTGTCTGCGCAAGTCGTCGTGAACCTAGTTGACGTTGTTTGTTGAAATTTTAGTTTATGCAATAGTAACACACTGGATTTTTCGTGTGCAGTTTGAAAATGTTGTCAATGTCTAGAAAATCACTGTTGACATTCCATTCCTATTTCAAATCAATATTGAATGTAAATATAACTTTTTTAATACAAGAGTTTAATATTGTAAACATTACTCTTAGGATTTTATTTCTAACTTTGTAAAAATTGATAACTTACCGATGATACTTTAGTAAATGTGGTGTGATGTTTTTTGGCGGAAGGGGCCATCTAGCATTCGTGGCACTGGGGCCATCGACAGTCTAGCGCCAGAATTTAGTCATAATATTCTTCTTCTCCGGTGCAGACTTGTGAACACCTGGATCACCTTCCAAAAATTATTACAATTTTAATTCCCACAAAGAATTGACAGTTTTGATAATACATAATAGTGTTCTACAGCTTGTCTTATATTTAATTTACTATTAACTTAACAGCAATCAGGTATGGAAGTGTGGTACCGGTGAGTACCCGTGATCCCAGAAAATTTCAACATCAGGTAATGTAAATAATCTGTTAAGCGTATGAAGCAACTTCAAATCGGTAACTGGTGCTCACTAAACCAGGAATCCACGAAAACCTGTGTTGCCATTACAGACAGCACTCAACTCTTTCGGGCCTTCTCGAAATTTCTAGTTGTCATAGAGTACCCTTTTGTGCCTACACCCAGACAACTGTCCTTGGCAGAATACCGTACTGGCCCGATTGTAAGGCGGCCTTTTTTTTTTTCAAATTCCAGCCCAAAAAAAGTCCACCTTCATCTTCGATTCACGTCCAGATTCGGCACAATTTCATTCTCGCGATCCGAAACTGAAAGCTATCACGCTGTCAGTGCAGTAACTGTGCAGGTGCACCACGTAATACTTCTGTTTGTCACTTCCGGTTTGATCGCGCGGTTGATGTTTAGGCCAAAGCCAACGTAAACAAACATGGATTCGTCGATAAGCAAACGTTGCCGGGATCGTGTTGAGAAGCGATCGGCTAAATAGCAGCATCAGCTACAAAGAACAAGTTACGATGCTAATTTTAAACTGAAAGTAAATAAACATGTTGAGGAAATGACTGAGGAGGCTGCTAGAAAATTCAATTTGCCTGTAACGAATGTGAGAAGATGACGCGATCACAAAACACAGTTGTCAAAAGCATCATCCACTCGAAAATCCTTTCGGGGCCCAAAAAAAGGTAGGCATCCCGAATTAGAAAATGAAATCGTTGAATATGTGAAAGCAACTAGAGCCAACAGCTTTCCAGTGACGTATCAAATAAGAATTAAAACCGTGCAAACTGTTAGTGTTCATCAGATTTCATGTAATGCATTCAAGGCTAGTCCCGGTTGGTACAAGCGATTTATGTGGCGACATGGATTTTCTTTTCGACGTCGCACAACTCTGGCGCAAAAGCTGTCCGCCGATTACGAGGAAAAGTTAGTTGCTTACCAAAAATACCTGTTTTGCTTAAAAAAAAACACGACTATTTAATCCGTCTTGAATCTTGAAGATATTGCGTTAAGATTTTCATCTGTGTATTACAAGTCATAGTTGACCTGCCCCTGCAGGTGAAATTTGTTCTCGTCCAAGAACATTACTCAGTCCAGGATAGTGCGGTCACGGCCAATAAACTACACATTATATCTCAGTTCACAAGTGGTACACTACTTCATCACATGAACGAAGTAGTACGATCGTGGCGCGGTCATGGAGATAAGTTAGCGTGTTGCTTTTGCTCCGTTGTTGTTACTGCTGCCGATACAAATTTTGTTCCTGATAAACTGTTGCTATTTTTACCCAGTTTTATGGATGGTCGGTTTGTTGGTGGTGAAAAGCTATTGCATTTCTTCATCTTTTTCTTTGATTGCTTTTTTGGTGCACTTTGCTTGCTGGATCTTTTTTAAAAATTTTGGTCTGACCCTTGTAGAAAATGTCTCAAGATTGCAAGGAATTAGTAACCAACATCATGTTTGTTGCGTGGGTCACCGAATGGAGTGTGCATTGCGTGGGTTGGCGAAGGAGATCCTGGTAGGACTGTGTGAAAATCGAAACTTTCGATTCGATTTCGATTTTATTATGTTGTCGAAATCGAATCGAATCCATCAGAATCAAAATCGAAAAATTCGATTAACGAGATTCCAACCGATTAACGAGATTCCCACCAAGTAACGAGATTCCCATCGAGTAACAAGATGAATTATTTTCGATTTTTTGAAAATTTTTCAGTAAATACACTGAATAAAGTTTACCAAAAATATTTAAATCAAGTCAAGTATTAACTTTAGTCGAAAATGTGTAATGACTTCGTTTTATATGGCAACTGTGCATGGTACCATGTTAATCATTGCTAAATTAGTGTAGTCATTGCCTTACAACATGCCAGTGTAAGTTTATTAATCAACTAAGGGGCAATAATTTGCCAAACTTGCACAATATATGAAATTAATTTGACTAAATAAAATCTAAGGATGGTGCTACTCAAAAGGGGGAGTGGCGGAAGGTGGAAGCTTGCTTTTTAACTTTGTGTTAAAACCAAAATGTAGTTTTGCGCATTAAATGAAGACGTAATTCAATGTATTGGAGTAACATTACTTTACAGGAATGTAATTACTTAAAATTAATATCTTTTTCAAAGGCTAGCCCTTATTGATAAAAATTGAAAAACAAAATAGTTTAAAATCGAAAAAGAAAAAAATTGAATTTCGAAATCGAATAATAATCGAAATCGAGATGTTCTTCCCCAAAATCGATCGAATCGAACCCAAAATATTAAAACCGCACACTCCTAGATCCTGGTTAGGGAAAATTCTTTTTATTAGATCACATGGTTGTCCTAGATGGCGATTGCTGCAGCTATGACAAACTTGCTGTCTTCTTTGGGTGTGGTGTTTTGATAGTACACATTCTTGAGTGGTTTTGGCATGCCATTATTCTTTTGAGTAAACAAAATCGGGTAACCGGCCGTTTCGGTTAAAAAGATTAGTGTGCCGGGGCACTTATGGATCATAAAAGTGGGAGTTGCCTGCCGTCAGTCCTTCCTGTCGAAGTCAATGGCATACTTCTCAAAAACTCACTTGTGAAAATGATCTGACTTTTTTGGCAGTCCATTGATGCCACATGAGCACTTCTGCCACTTTGGTTTGTAGCTCTCTCTCAGTTGGTTCTTACGTTCATAATTAGACATGGATAAAAGGTGAAGATGTACTTTATCTAACACAAAGGTAAAATTAAGTGATTTAAGATGTTACGGTACTGTATTAGGATGTATTTGTATTTTGTACTGTAGCATACTTTCAGCTTGTACAAAATTGCTGCTCGAGAACTTTATAAATGGAAGTATCTAGGCTCAACTTTTACTTAGAGATGTGATTTTTCCAATATGGGTAATAGGTGAGAATGAGAATCATAAGTGCAGTTACATGAAGTTTAGGAAGTGTAATCGCAACTTTAAAAAGCAAAGATGTTAAATTATTAAACAGATAAATATTGATCAAATGACACAAAATATCCGATAGTCCTGTTATTAAGTGTTTTGCTACTTTAATCATTACATTTATTTTTAGGGATTTGGAATGTTATTAATGGAAGAAGCTGAACGGATTGCCAAAGAAGAGCATGGTTCCCGTAAAATATCTGTCATATCAGGTCAGGTTTTTTTTAATAGTTTGTAAGAAAAGCCAAAACACTGAAGAATAAAAGAACGTTCTGCCTGCCAAAACCACTAGTTTAACTTTACATTTCAAGTTATGGTATCAGAGCTGGACGGCCACGGAGTAAGTTGTGTAGCAGAATAGCAGGTGTTACAGGGTCTGCTACTATATCCTACCATGTAGGACTAGTTGTTGTAGAGTGCATCAAATTGAAGGGCCTATCCCTACTCCGGTAGTTTCGTACGGAGTCCCTTAGTCTAAGCCTACTCACTAAAACTCATGATGGTTGACGAGACTTAGAACGAGAAATTAACAAACCAAATTTGGTACAGTGCCATCAATTCCTCCTGGCAACCGATCCAGTACCAGTGTTATTGGTCATGTGCCGATACCAAGCCAGTGCCAACATCAAACGATAACTTTTTAATACAGAACATGCTGATATGTCAATAATTTAAGGGAGTCACAAACGTAACACTTCCTTAATGTACGAAAGTGCTGATTCTGAAAAAAACAAGCCGATGCCAGTACTTTTCCCGGTATTTGTTAACCCGGTGGCGGTCCCAGTACCAGTATTGGTACCTGCACAGCCTTGTTGAAACCATGCGAAAAAATAAAAAACCCACACCACAGAGCAAAAATACTTATGAAAACAATTTTGATGCTACTAGGGATTCATTTGTTAAAGATTATTCATTTTATGTTTTCAGGTGTTGGAACACGGAACTATTACCGTAAACTGGGCTACATTTTGGATGGTCCCTACATGTCAAAATCTTTGGAAGAGTGATGCCTTTGTAACGCTGTACAATAAGACTGCAGATGTAAATAAAAGATTTTCAGATAATTACCTGTCTGGTTTGTTAGATTCTTTGAAACTGAAGTTTACTTCTTTAGGAAAGTAGCCTAATGTGCTTGAAGGAAATTCTGAAATGTATGCCCAACCTAAAGCTGTACAGTGGCGGTTTGCATATGTGAACTGTTAAGCATAACGAATTATCAGCTTTTGTTAATGTGTGGTTGCGTAAGAAGCCACATCATGCTGCATCCTTTCCCTTTCAACTTGTACTTACTATCAGTGCATTACACCTAAAGTGTGTCGAGTCATGTGATTCAGACGTTCAGATGACTAAACAATAGTGCTTTTATTTAGGGATCGACCGAATTTACTTTTACCAAATCTGGAACTGATCCAGATAATTTGCAAGATGCTAGAAATTTGAAATTAGCTCCATTGGAAAGGTGGTGAAAAAATGCTTCAAATGGTGTATTGGAATGTCGAAATCGTCCAAAATTTAAGCGTTGGTGTGAATGACAATACACAGGAGCAGTGGGCCAAAAGATGCGGGCCAAAAGATATATTCAGAAATAATCAAAATACATGGCGACTCTGGGATTGGAAACGCCGAGGTGCTCGGACCGGCAGTGCCCAGAGCAGCCCACCCAGACAGTGAGGTAGCAGTGTGGGCCCGGCAGGGATGAGGATACGCAGCATCCTGCATGCCAGCCGGCCACGGACCCGCACGGCTGAGGAGTGGGTGCTTGGGGGCCGGATTGGCGTTCAAACCTGCGCGGCAGGTTAGGATTTTGAGCCCCCTAGTTCATACAATCCCGCACATCAAACACAAGAAGAAAAGCAGGTTAACAAAAACGGTACGATGAAGCACGAAGCAACAAAGTGACTGCCTGCAACCTCTGCAAGGAAAACTTGCCGTTACTGCGCAAGCGCCCGACCCAAAACATAAACGAATGCCGCACGCAACGAGTGTCATTCACACTGCCGCCCAAACTCGTCCTTAATGCAACATTAATTCACCATTAGCGAAGTTATCAAAAAATCGTTTAATTATAAACATTAAAAATTTTGCCTACTCCGAATCCTAAAGATCCGGTTCGGATTCGGTCGAACCTTCTTTTATTTTTTCGTGACAAAAAAACCTTTACAAACTGTAACATGCTTAACGTCAAGCCTTGCCCTGACTTGAGATTTTGACATTGACACGGTTTTAGAAAGTACCACGTTATTTTATCTGTTTGACCATCGGTAGATTCTAATTGGATTGTGGCTTAAAAAAAAAAGTATGGCACCAATGGCTAAAAGAGGAACAGGAATACACTTCTAGAGTGAGCTGCTTTGCACGCCACCTTGTCAGCACAATCAGACGGAAGAAAGGCATTGCGCTGACCGCCTTTATTTATTTACCGTATATAATAAAAACCGTAGCGCAGCCGATTGCGTCAGCATCTCTGACAGAACCTCGATGAACACTTCTTTGACATTGTTCGTGGCATGGCATGGCATGGCATGGCATGGCCTGGCCTGGCCTGGCCTTCACAACATGGCTGTGATTGAACGATAATACGGTTCCAGTGATTGGCACACTTTCGTACAAATGCATTCCGAACTAACTTAACCATGTCGCAAGTATAACTAACCATAAGACATTTTTACTGCTATCCTAAAATACTTACCTGTATTTTTATGCTTTCCAGTTTAGGAAATGCTTTTCGCCCTAACCGTTATTAAATTTAACATACTCTGGGTCTTTGCAATGGCACTCCCTGGGGCACATGACTGCCGTTAGGCGGCGCCCCTTTTCCGCTTCTCATCACAGTTTGTTTGAGGCGCGACGAGTAAAGTCGTATCACTTTTTCGCCAACGAAATAGGCCTAAAAATGGCGGATTGGCTTGTGATCATGCTTCGGCATGCGGAGGAAGATTCACCCGAAGATTCAGCATCCTTTCTGGAGGTCAGAAAGTGTTATTCGGGTACCAGTGTTCAGGTTTCGCCCAGGAGATATCGATTTGGGATCGGCGAGTTCGAGATGGCTAATGACTGCGATGCCAACAGCGTGCATCGGCCGATTGTAAACACGTTCAGACAATGGATCGATCGATGGCTTTGTGAAGTGGATGGACGATGTTTTTGTGCGTGTAATGCAGTTATTCCTTGAATTGTGTTATGCCTACGTGTGACACGGGCCAGTCGGAACAATGGCAGGCCCATGGTCTTGAAGAACAAAGGAAACGTACGCAGCAACAGCGCAAGTCGGTTAGGAGACATGGCTGGCTGCTGGATGATTAGCTATGTGGGAACAGTCCAATGGATCTACCATGTAAAAATCCATTTCATCTTCCCCATTCCGTTATTCCTGAGTGGGATTAAGAAAGAATATTCAGGATTGAACTGTTGGGGACCTTGGCACCTGGATCTCAGAAGAAATGGAGTTGAGAGTGGGAAATAAGTACAGGCTTCGTCGTAAGATTGGGAGGGATCCTTCGGTGATATATATCAAGGTCCAAATCGCCAAACAGCGTGGCAGCCCACCACAAGGCCACTAGACTTAGCATTGATTGGGAGAAGACTGCAACTCTGATTAAGTCAAACTCTGTTAGTGATAAGCATATGCGATGCTTCGAGTCACTATTCAGGCACGAAGTTGATGGGAGAGCGCTTATGAATCTCCAATCGCTATCGACACCATCAATCCAGCATTTAGTGAGAAGAGATCTGGCAGTGAGACACAGCGCGATGGAGTGGCAAAAAAGACGTTTAGTGGTGGGCCTTCTAAAATCTTGGGAGGCTATATACGTACGCGCATACTAACGTGCTTGTTCAAATCGCGGCTGGACTGGGCAGTGTGATGAAACTAGTGCAAATTCCTTTTCTTCACACCTGAAGAAGACAGCAGGAAGAAATTCAACACATTTTTTCAAAGTTGTCAGAAATTTGCCAAAATTGTGGACTGGTTTGAGACTGAGCGTTAAATATGTCGTCTGTGTTAGAAGGTGAATCAGTAAGTAATCATAGCCATTTTGTTGTATAGTGCTGAGATCGTCGAAACTGGATTGCGTACCTTACATAGATGCCCACCAGGTAGCGTAACTGCTCATATCCCTGAAGGCATTGCCCACTCTCCCTCATTAATCGTTTGGGCATCGACTAAGTTGGTCACTGTTTTTGTTCTCTGCGCTAATTTCAAAATGGCCCAAATGTTCCTGTGGACACTGTGGGTCGTCTCCACCTTCTGCCCCTAAAATCCTCTTCAAACCTTTTCAAGACCAACCCGGATGGCGAATGGACAAGTCTCCTGCTCCGAAGCCAGCTGTATCCAGGTGGTCCTCCCTCCAAGTACGATATAGGCACTTTTCGGGAGCCCCTGACCCGTATCTCAGAATTCCAGGGGGTCAAGAAGCCCTCCAACACGAACAGATAAAGTTCCTAAGTCAGGTCAAGACGGGTCTTCCTTTTTTGTTTTGGGGATGCGTTGAGTTCTCATTCATAGAGGGAAACGGAACTTTCGGGAGTGGGAACATGGCTGCCCCTATCCCTGTTCTTCACTCCCATCAGAGAAGGTCTTACTCCCATTTGCCGACAGGTGTGGATCTGGCATCACGAAGGGAATTGGAAGAGATGACGTATGAAGCCTTCGTACTATCAATTATTAGACACGGTTATATCCCTCTGTTCACGTCACTTCGCTGGATCCTCCACCAGAGATATGCGACGCTCCACCAAAATGAGCACTGGAGAAAGAGGTCTTGATACTACTAGTGAAGGACGCAATTTGCCTCTCGCAGCATGGCACCATGATCTTCTACAGCTTCGGCAGCCATTCCCAAGAAATCACAGACAAGCTTAACACCTTTCTGCTGAAGATTGACTTCAAAAGTGAAACCCTAGCTTTGGTTTCCGTGGACTTGGAAGACTCGCATCTCCACATACCTCTCCACCCATCCGTTTTTTCATCTGTTCAGGTTCGTCCCGGAAGGTCTCACTACTTTGAGGTGATCCCATTTAGCCTGTCCACGTCTTTACAACTTTTCAGAGTGTCGTGGAATATCTCCACCACAACTGAGTACGCTCTTCACACCTATCTTAATGAGTGCACCTGCCCAAGGCATCTCTGGCTAGACCTTCACTTTTTGTCTGTCCTTGTTTGCAAGACTCATTATAGACCTTTATGTTTCTTGGAACAGAATTCAACTTGTCCAGTTTTCTAGTTCGACCATGGCCTGAACGCGTCCAGAAACTAATTTCCTCCTTTGTTTCACCATCAACCGTAGATATCTGCCTGGGACTTAGCAACGGTTATACGGCCACGGGCGTCTTGCGCAGGTTTGGTGCCTTTGGCTGCATGGAGGACCACAGCCATGCACTGGCTCCAGAAGGACGCCTGGTTCCTCAGCTATCTAGGGAAGAAGAGATCCCCCTGACCAACCTTCCCGGCCAATTCCTTCTTCAGGGGCAGCAGGTAGGGGTGTCCGTTGACCCTCCCCGGATCTTCTGCTGTTGACGGACGTATCTACGTCTTCCTGGTCGACGAAAGAGCAGGACATAAATACATTGGCACTCAGAGCTATTGTCGGTGCAGTCATAACCTGGCCTCCTCACTCCTTGCAAGGAAGACTTGCTGTTATGACAACACCATTGAGGCTTATGTACGGAGAGGAGGCAGAACCCATTACCGCACACTAATGACGGAAGTCTCCCGGTTGTTCGTTCTGTGCCAAATGCTTCTTGTGAAGCTGCTACCCATCAAGGTAGAGTAATGGTTAGCACGGCCATCTCACGTGAAAGAGGTCCCGGGTTCGATTCTGACCTCGGCCAACCCTGGTATTTTCGGGACGAGAAGGGCCCTGTGATGCCTTGTGCACATGTCGATGTAAAAGATCCTTAGAAGTTCCGATTGGAATGACCTAGCAAAATTGTCCCCATCGCCTTCCGTCACCATGGCCTTGGCTGGGAGCGCGTGCGTCTAATCTACAGCTACGTACATACATCGCGGGAGATTGAACATTCTCGCCTAAAGCTTTCACGGTCAGTTCTTCCCCCCACACTTGCCAGATGACTTTCAGAAGTGGTGGGACTCCCTTTGTAGACCGATTGCCACCCATTTCAAGAGGCAACTTCAAAACTTGTCTTCCCATTTCCGGACCCTCAAACCTGAGTGACAGAAGGACTGAGCATCTCTTGAATTGGGATGTTCGCCTACGCCACTCCTGTTTTCCAAAGCAGTCCTAAACAAATTCGGCGCCTCCCCAGGTTCTTTCATTCTGATAGCCCCCTTTTAGACGACAGTGCCATGGTTTGTGGACCCCATTCCTTCTCCCATGCTGCCGGATCTACTCATCCAGCACCGGTGACAAATGCTTATCCAAGCCGGCTATTCTTAATCTTTGCGTGGACACTGAAGAGTAACCTAAAGGGACCAGGTTTTTCATCCCCAGTGAAGGCCCGTTTACAGAGAGTCAATCATCATCAAAGTGGCGGAGATGGTTTGCTTGGTGTGGGGAAAATGATGTAGACCCCCCCCTCCAGTAACCCTTCTGCCATCTCCCTAGACACTTTTGTAGAGCACCTTTTCTAAGCCGGTCTTTCCCCAGTCGCCATAAGGGGCTGCAGCTGCGTGATCAACTCTGTGTTGTCCCGTATCGGTTAAGACAGAACCTGTACACAGCAAGATCATTGCTAGTCTGGTCCAAGCCTTTGACTACCTCCACCCCAGAGTCTGACGCCTTTTCCTTGCCTGAAACTTTGCGTTAGTACTTTCCAATCCTTCTGCGGCACCTACAAACCGATACAGAAACCTCTCTGGTGCACCTCACACACAAGACGATGTTTCTTTTGGCCCTTGGCATGGCTAAGTGATCTGGCTAGCATTCACACGATGGATGGCTACATAAGCCTTGTGAAAGTTTTCCCACCAGAATTACGTGCTTAGAACCAACGACGATGAGACCCCCATGACCTGTCATCATCAGGTCCGGTGGTACCGAACCCATGAGTGAAAAGAGTTTGTGTCCTGTTCGCTTTTACTTGGAATGTACGAAATTACCCTCGACTGTGTCAACAACCTAAGAAAGGACGGCTTGTAAGATACCCCTCTTCCTTCTTGTTGATAAATGTTTTGGTCACGCCAGCGGCACGGCCAGTTCTGCCTACCAAACTGGCCTCATGGATCTCTGAGGTAATAAAGCGTGCGTATGACGTCACCTCCAATCTTGTGGACGTTCCTTCCTCCGTGCAAGCGCACAAATTGAGAGCCTTGATGCGATACGGGACCTTTGAGTAAGAACACCTTCATCAGACACCATCTTAGAGAGATCAGTGGGTCTGTATGCTGGAGGTGCGCTTATGAAATCTCGTGTTATGGCCGGCAGTTGTATGGGCAAGAAGTAGATGCTCAGCTTTTGTTTTCATTTTTTCTTCCACACGCAGTAGGGGCCATCTATTTATTGCCCATACAACTGCCAGTCATAACATGAGCTTTCATAGAAGTACCTCCAACAGACCCAATGACTTGACAAACCTCAAGAGATGATTTAGGAACATTTTCGGCAACTGGTGAGGGAGAATCGATGGATGATGAGTGCTCACATTGTAATTTCGTTGTGACGAACGTTTCCAAGTCAAAATCTTTTTCCCTGTAGCATTGTCGCGAAGATCACAAATTTCACATCTACCTTCCATAAAATTACATTTTCCGCATTCTGGATGAATATCACCTGAAATTTTCCTGCATGAGCACTTGGGAAATGTGCTGGAAGATTGCGAATTTGGGCATCTTTACCCATCGTAGATGATCGGCAACAGCCAAAGTGACTATAGCAACGAGCAGCACTGTGCGTTACCTACACCAGTGCCAGAAACGAGTTAAGACGGATGCTATGCTCACATTATTGTGGAAAGTGAATGCAGCACTCCTAGCGGGTGATTAGCTAACTAATCTAAATAAGAAATTAATTACATTTATTTTGGGCATGAAATAGAAAAAAAATAGGCAATTTTGGCACATACCGAAAATTAAATTTTGCAGACAGTAAGAAAGAATTGCCGCACCGGCTAAATACTGTTTCTATCAAAGGACCACTATCATAATAAGAAACTCATTGTTCAATTCCTGCATTTTTGTTGCTGGCCACTAGCGGTACTTTAACAGAAACCAGAGCTGTCTTTGTGTCCTGACAACCAATAACTGTATTTCAACACATCAATGTGATAAAATTGTATCGAGATCGTCGATTTCAGCGGATTACTGACTACTACACACTGACTACTAATTCCGCTGATATAAAATAATTTATGCGACGGATACAAATGAAATTTGGTAATCAACACTCCAATAGGTGCCTTTTATGGTTTGACTTTTGGGCAAAAAGACTGCACTCATTTGTAATGCTATTTTTCTGTAAGTTGGGAAAAAGCCATAGGTGATCAAAATAAGTTAAAATTAGTTAAAAAAATAACATTGCAAATGGACTACCAGAATTAATCGGCAACACAACATTGTCGATAAAATGGACGGGCGTCTTGTTTGTAGTAGGACGCACTGCAAGCAAGCTCTTAATATATACACGCTACTTAATGTAGGTGGTTGAATGCAAATCAGCAAAAGCTTTAATTTATCATTGAAGTCCTCACTCCAGCAAAACAAAACAAAATTAATATCTCCCTTCCTATTCAATATTTTTCGGCCAAACTTGACCAGCTAGTAGATAACTGGACAGTGGGTAAAATGTAAAACAAAACCCACACGGGTGAAAGAACCCGCTAAGTTTCAGCCAATCAAAGTAGTGATATCAGAGCAAAAATGGCTGCCACCAAGTTGCTACATATAGTTGCCAAGCTGTAATCCCACCGACTATTACTTCACACATTAAATGAAAAACTTGAGCATTGCTACGGGTTGTAGCAATAGTCAGGTTTTTCATTTAATCTTTGATCTAATAGTCGGTGGGATTATCTTGGCAACTAACGTAGCAATTTGGCGGCAGCCATTTCTGCTCCGATATCACTACTTTGATTGGCAGAAACTTGGCGGGCCCTTTAACCCTTGTGGGTTTTGTTTTAGAGTGATTAAAACGAAAATATACAGTACCTGTAAATTTTAGCATTTTTATTCTGAAAAGGTTTTCTGAGATTTAATGATTTAACCAATCACCAGTTGACTAACCCCATAATGCGGTCGTGCACTTCCCTCCTTGCAACACAAAAAATTAAAACGTGCATTTAAGTCATCTTTTATTCCTCTCAATTTGTCAAGGTGGTGACTCAAGAGGGGAGGTAGGGTGAGCTACCTTCCATGCTTTCAACTGGTTCGTCAGGGCTCTGTTCAACTTAAGCCTCTTGCTTTGTGACATCGCCCTTGGCACCACATTGAACCCAAACGCTTCGACCAAGCACATCCTGCACAACCTACCCCTTCACGAATCCGAAACTGTTCAGGGGCCTAATCCCAACCTTGGCACCTCAATTGGACATCTCTTGTAAACCGAAACCAACTCCCAAGCCAAATTCTCATCAACCCTTTCGGAAGCCACAACCCACCGTTCCTTCGCCATCTCAATCACAGATTCATCAAACTAAAACCTAGTCTAATCAACTCAAAACGGGAACTCCCAGTCCTCTCGCAAAAACATATCAGTCCTTTTGAGGGAACAGCCACGATAACAACAGAAAATGTCGCAGCTCCGTACCGGACAACCGCAGCAAATACTCCACCTCCACCAACAAAAGCAGATCTCGCCACCGCCAATGACTACATTCATATCAGGCCGGTTGGTGGATGCCGACAATTTTTCCTACCAGCTTGGGAACGGATCACATCCGACAAAAAGATCCTCTCCATAATTTCCCTTCGCTTTCAGCCTTCACAACAAAACCCCTCCTCCGATCAATACCTCCTGGGAATTTGCAACCAGACCTTCCCTGGCTCTAACGTCAGAAGTAACCGAGGCTCTTCAACAAGAACGCCATCCGCCTCTGCCCAGATCATTCCAAACCTGGCTTCTACAGCTCCATTTTCTTCAGACCAAAGAAGTCACGCGGCGAGAGAACGATTTTCAATCTTAAACCACTCAACCAATTCATGTGCAACGATCACTTCAAAATGGAAACCCTGAATTCCATTTGACTTTCACTCAAACCCAAGAATGGACAATTTCCATCGATCTAGAAGACACTTATCTCCATGTTCCATTACACCCAGTCTTTCTCCACTACTTCCGCTTCATGTACCTAAACAAAGTATACAAATTCCAAACGCTTCCATTCGGGCTAAACGCAGCACCCCAGATTTTCATGCTGGTCTTGAAACCTGTCCTCAGTCATCTCCATCGCCATCAAGTTACCGCAAATGCCTTCCTCTACGACGGGCTGTTTAACAACAAAAACAATCAACAGCTACTTCACAACAAAGACTTCGCCATCAATCTTACTACACAGCCTGGGTTTCGGCATCAACTGAAAAAAGTCGAGACTCGTCCCCTCTCGGATTTTCACCTTCCTCGGAGTGGAATTCAACCTAGAAAACGGAACCGTGACACCATCATCCGAACGAAAGACCGATCTTTTAGCTCACGGCCAATCCTTCTCCAAGATACCCAACCATTCGTTCACATCTCTAAATTCACTCGTAGGGAAGCTGGACTCAATGGCCAACCTCTTACCCTACGGCAGATGGATGACTCGCCCCTTCCACCAGTTTTGCATCGACATTTGGGGCTCTCACCAGCCAACATCCAAAGCCACCAAGCCTTCCGACTCGAATTTCCCATGGGAACGTCTGCATTGGTGGATGGACAAAATCAACCTAGTCAAATCGGTCCCTGTACACGAACTACCTCCGGACCTCCACCTCCTAACGAACGCATCCCTAACGGGATGGGGAGCTCACATCCAAAACCACGAGACGTTTGGAACCTGGCCTCCCGGCACATCCGACCACATCAACATCCTCGAGATGAAGGCAATTTTCAACGTTCCCCATCACTTTCAGTACCTTGTAGCAAACAAAATAATCTAAGTCCAAGCCGACAACACCACGGCCGTGGCTTACATCCGGAAAGAAGGTGGAACCCTCTCTCGCCTTTTGCATCATACCACCTCGGACATATTCAAGCTTTGCCAGGTCATCAACAGAACTCTTCAACCACTTCACATTCCAGGCAACCGGTACGTGATAGCAGATGCCCTCTCTCTCCCTCTGTCTTGATGGGCTCTCAAGACATCAATCTGCGAATACATCTGGGGCAAACCTATGATCGATCTATTTGCCACGAGGCGCAATGCCAAAAGTCCCCAGTTCATCAGCCCAGTCCCGGACGGCCTAGCATGCGCCGTGGATGCGCTGACCTTCCCCTGGAAGAATCTTTCCTCCGTTCAAACCTCTGCCAACAATCCTCACAAAGATAGAACAAACCCAAGGCCTCTTTCTCCTAATTGCACCCAACTGACCTGCGTCTCCATTGTTCCCACTACTAAACTTTCTCAACCCCAGACCTACTGTTCCAACAGAAAGGAACCAAATTCCACCCAAACTCCAGGATCTTACATCTGCACGGGTGGCTATCATCATCCAACTCATCAAAGAGTCAGGAATTTTTGACGAACAGGACACCAGAATCGCCAGCAAAGCACTCCGAAACTCGACCAACAAACTTTACAACAGTCACTGGGAAAGATGGTTTCATTGGTGTAAGCGACAGAAGGTTAATCCAATCAATCTATTCGGGACCTTTTTCACTGACCTGTTCCAAGATGTACTAAAAGGCTCCACCATCCTAGTCTACCGCTCTGCATTAAATTTGATCTTCAAAACCGCAGGAAACAAACACCTCTTTGAAGACTTTCGCATTTCTACGCTGCTGAAATCATTCGAAGTCGAACGTCCCACCAACCACAAAACCTTCCCCAATGGGACCTCCCACTTGTTCTGGAATCAGTCATGAAGGAACCGTACGAACCAATTCAAACCTGCCGTATCAATCACCTCACAAGGAAGACAGTTTTTTCTAACATCACTTGCTGCAAGTCTTCAAAGCAGTGAAATACAAGCTCTCTTAAGTCACACCGCTTACTGCTTCTTCTTCGACAACTGCAAATTCATACATCCGAGGCCTCGTCCCCACTTCCGTGCCAGGACACAGAAAACCTCTGCGCCATCAAAGCCAATTATTATTCCAGCGCTCACAAACATTGTTGGTGATGAACCCGAAAGAACACTATGCCCCGTTTGGTTACTACGTCAAACGAACAGCAGACCACGAATGCAGAAGAGGCCAACTTCAACTTTTTCTCCCCTTCACCAAGGGGACTAACGTCACCTCAGTCGCTATTATTGCAAACTGGATCAAGAAAGTCATTCGCAGGGCTTACAACGACTAGACCATCAGCTGCACTGACAGGAACATTAAGGTCACAGCGCACTAACTCAGGGCAATTTCAACCTCATGGGCCTCATGCCATCTTCCCCATCAGTTGCTCGAGGCTAAATAGAGACTTGCGCAGATTAGCCAGGAACCGAATCCTTTGACGGCATTCATTGACATGCACACCGTGCATGGATGGGCACCCAATTCACAGGAACAATGTATAAGGCTTGCAGGGTTGTCTTGCGACAATCACAGAAAAATGGCAGATGTCAGTCGGCACTGGTTTCAAGCCTGCCAGACTTTGTTCTTTCACTTTTGTCATCGTGCAGGCACCTTTTCAGTTCATCCAGTTCCCGTCCTTTCATTCCAGGCGTGCATCATCGAGCTCCCAGAACTAGTCACTCCCGCTGGTTAATCACGGCGAGAAGACCACACCTGTGCTGATAAACCAGTTGGTGTTTAGAAAATGCAGTTTGATAAATGGTGATTTTTGCAGCCACGACCACCGGAAGACGCCATTTTCTTCTTCTTTCACTCGAGTCAATTCGAGATTTGTGCTGATAGACAGGGAAAAAACATCCAATTGTCGGTATCAAATGACATGCACCATGTATGGGCGGGCATGAACTTCACAGAAACTGCGATGATAGCTGCATAACAACAGATATCAGTCAGTTCATCCTTGGCGGTAAAATGCCATTCATTCTTCGTACAGTCGCTTTCTCCGACATAGAGTACACAGTGCACGGTAGAAAAAGTTCAAGCAAGGCAGTAGAACGCCGTCTAGTCTTCACCCAATCTCTTTTACTTTCGCTGTCAAAGTGCACAGAGTATATGACAGAAAGAGTGGAAACAAGGCGGAATGCTGTTCAGACTTTGCATATTCGCTTTTGCCATCATAGTACATGCAGTGCACGCTAGAACGAGTCGAAGCAAGGTGATAAATGCCGTCCAGTCTTCGCACATTAGCATTTGCTGCCGTTGTTCACACACTGTACGATACAAGTAGAAGCAAGGCGGTAAAACACCGTCCAGTCTTCGCACATTCACTTTCACTGTCATAGTATATGCAGTACTCGCTAGGAGTCGAAGCAAGGTGGTCAAACGCTACCAGTCTTCACATATTCACAGTCAATTTCACATTTGTTACCATACAAACAGTGCACGTCTAAACCAGATGAGTGCTAGAGAATAAAAGATGACTCGAACCCGCGTTTGACGCTTTTGTATTGCAAGGAATGAAGTGCAGGATCGCACTTCAGGGTTCGTGAGCTGGCGATTGGCTAAATTATTTAAATCTCCAAGGGAAAAAGCATTTGAGATAAAAATGATAAAGTTTACAGGTAATATAAATTTTCGTAGCAATAGAATTTTTTTTCCCCAATATCTACGCAAATATTCGACAGTCAGTTAGTTTCTGAGGTTGGAGGGGCTCAGTCGACTGCCTTTTTCATACTTCTACAACAACGCACATTTAATCGCGACTGTTAGTTTGCTTTCCTAATTTGAAGTGTGACCATAGCCTCCGCTACTTGTATGGCCTGTAGACCAGCTCTTGTGCAGCAGTTTATTGAATTCAGCTCTTAGCAGGTACTGGATCCCAGGATTTGAACGGACTGTCGAAAATTTGCATAGATATTGGATAAATAAAATTGCAATTTCTACAGTTTCTGCAGGCTGAGTGTTCATCACCTGGCTTTTTCCTGTGGGAATACTCGGAAAAAGTATTGTAAGTCAGAAGATTGTGGCGATAGCCGCGTTACTATAGCTATAGGCAGTACTGTGTACCACACCAGTTCTCGAAGCGATATGACCAAATCAAGGCTATGCTCGTGTAATCAACGTAGTGCTCCTAACGAGTGATTAGCTAAACTAATCTAAATAAGACATTTAAACTGGAATTTAAAGGTTTTAAATTTATATCTGACGTAAATTAGCAAAAATAAGTGATTTTAGCACATACTGAAGGTTAGTATTTTGGAGATAGTAAGAAATATCTTTTGCTTTGGAATTAAGCATAATAAAGTTCTTGCAGGTTCTATAGTGCTTTGGAATTAAGCATAATAACGTTCTTGCAGGATCTATAGTGTCTTCGTTAATCCAAGACAAGTCAACCAAGCTGCACGCAAAACCTAACGAAGTTGAACTTTGTTGTTTCCGATCCTATTGTAACGGACATCGGCTCCTCCTCGTACCTACCTGTGTGCTGTTGTGTTGTGGTTGACTTTTGTTGGCGCCAAAATCACTTGTGCAACGGCAAGGACCTTTAGATTTTGCTCCAAACCCATGAGCGGACGTGCAGGAGAACGTGCCAAGTATTGTTGGCCACGATTGGTAAAGGCTTTGTAACCAAGAACAGGATTGGTTAATGAACTCACAAGCTGATTGGTTGTCCGGTGGAGCCCTGGATCCGACCGGAGCATATAAAAGTCAAAGGCTTTAGAGCCCGGTGTTCTATTCCCGTTGATTCTTGAGAAAGAACGTAATAATGTAACCCAAATCTTGTCATGATTATTCCGCATCAAATAAAGTTTAACTACTTCAAGTTTGGCTTCTACATTGAACACACGTTACAGTTGGTAGCAGCGGACGTAACCAGAACTACGAAGCCTAGCAGTTTCACCGGAGATCGATCACGGAATTACCGGGAGAGCAGACGTCAAGCCGGGAAAAAGTTGGTCAACGACAGCAAGCGAGGGACTGCAACCGTGCGGAGATTCAACGGCATGGACGAAGCTCAAGCCAGACGTGGACAGCAATAAAGAAAACGTGGTCGGCGATCTCGGAGAAAAAAAAAATTGCCAGAAGTTGCTGAAGTCAAGCCAGGAAAGTTGGTCGACGACGGCGAGCGAGGAACTGCAAACCGAGCGGCGAGTCAACGGCTGTAACGAGGCTTAATGAAGGTGGCAACAAGGCAAACCTGGTCGGCGAAAAATTGCATCCCACGGCGATCTGGTTGGAAGATCGGCTGAAATTGTGGATTAACATCACGCAAAAACATCTCCAGAATCCAGATTGGAGGTTTTTACAAGAAATCACCGAAGTGGCAGCGTGGAAGCTCGAAAACTTCAGGGCTTTGCGCCAACACCATGAGCGGACGTGCAGGAGAACGTGGCCAAGTATTGTTGGCCACGATTGGTGAAGGCTTTGTAACCAAGACAGGATTGGTTAACGAACTCACAAGCTGATTGGTTGTCCGGTGGAGCTCTGGATCCGACCGGAGCACATAAAAGTCAAGGGCTTCAGAGCCCGGTTTTCTATTCCCGTTGATTCTTGTGTTGAGAAAATGTAATAATGTAACCCAAATCTTGTCATGATTATTCCGCATTAAATAAGGTTTAACTACTTCAAGTTTGGCTTCTACATTGAACACACGTTACACTATTTACGCCATTTCGTTCAATTTTAACTATCTCGTCTTCGCAGTGTAGAAAGCAAATGCCACAAGGTGCATTTCTAAAATCGCATGTCCGACACTTTCTGCACAACACGTGGCAATCTCCTGGCATCTTCCGCCGGAAAACAAATCAGTGGATATTGTACGAGCAAAAACAACTGCATTGGTCACATCCAAAACAAAATTGTTGTTAAGTGCAGCTATGTATGCCGGGAATGTAGCAAACATATGCCACCTAGTGGGGGAAGCCACGAAATAGCACTTAACCCGTAGCCGCCTAGATACGAACATACGCCTTCAACGTATAACACCGAAAAACTAAGTCCCAGCGCCAGCTTTGTGAGGGGACCCCGAGCAAAGCGAGCAATTACAGCCCAGTGGTCAGCGTCGCCGGCTCCAAACCAAGAGAATGCCAGTTCGAATCCGAGAACCAACCCAGGTCCCATATGGACTCTAAAAAAAGGGTCTGAAAGTTTTTTCAGGCGGTTATGGGTTATATGGGCATACACATGCCTGGCAGTGACCACTAAGAATTGGGCTATGCCTGTAAGCCTTGTTTTGTTTCTAAACTTCTGTTTGGTGGAACGGCCATAAAGTCTTCTGCCGTTTCAAGAAATTATAACCTGCGAGTTTTCAGGCAAGAACGCAAATAGGAGGTAATTTGCAACCACGCCTTCCCATATTTAAATAAACTGGAGCTCCTGGACACTTGAATAATTTGTTACTGGTTAAAAATGCTAGAGCCCTTCCCTCCACCACAGGAAATTAGCTTTTTGTATATCGTGTCACAGAAGTAGTGGGAACATTCTGCTACTAGGGCAACACCCCTGCCCACATGCATGATTACGTTGCTGGACGATTTTGTTTTGTTATATTGTCCTTGGTTCCAACAAGCGACATTAATCCACTCCATCCGTTAAAAAGATGCTAGGAATACTGGCAACATAAGACAAAGGCTGACGACAGGTCTAAAACGGACCCGTTGTAAATCATCTTCAGCCAACAGTGTGAACATACTGTACCCAATCTTGGGGCATTTGTAGTGACTATGGCAGTCGGCTACGATGGCATTTCGAAAGCTGCTCTCCAAAAGTAAGTTTTACAATACAAAAAAGGCCCAACCACAAAGCTAAGCCTAACTAACAAAGCCTTCAGAGCAAAACCTTCAGAGGCTTTGTTGTGATCACATTGTTGAGTAGGGACAACAATGGAGGTGAAAGCTATTGGTAAACAAGACAATAGCATAATTCAAACAGTCAAAACTACAGGGAAGCATTTTTGAATTACAGTGAGTATATCCCGCATACTACCATGGTGGAAGGTAGAGGGAGAGAGGGTGATATTGAGGAAGACGGGTATTACCGGTGATAACACCACCTCTTCTTCGATAACACCCCTTCTTCCTTTTCGTTGTACGCATGCGCAACTTGCCTAGCTAAGCTTAAAACAGATGCTAACAACTAGTTAATTACTGCGGTTTTTGACTCGTATATACACCAGCAGGAGAACTCGACATTCATTATGATTTTCGTATTTTTACGTCAAACTTTATAATTTTTTACGTTAGTTTCTCATAATTTTTCTTCGGTGATCTATTGGCATAAATAATTTAAATTTTTACCGCATTAGTCTTTTAGTTTTTCGATCCCATGGTAATTATTAGCAAACGATTAAAAATTAGTATAGGAAGGCATACAGCGCCATGTCTCGGCGGTTTTCAGCAATGCCTGGTTGATACGGCGCGTTTTAACAGGAAAAAGTCACCGACAGCAGCATCGCCTTTAACTTCTTGTTGGAGACAAAATAATTTTATGAACTGATAGCTTGGTACGCTAACAAAACGCAGCATTAAGTTATAATTTATAAATGTGAATTAACACAACAAATGCGCTTAATCTTTTTGTTATTATTTATTCTGAATTGGGATATACTCCAGTAATACGGCTAAAACTGTTTTCGCATTCAGTCTAATTCAGTCACTCAGTCTGCTTTCGCACTCATGCTAATTAATTTGAAACTATACCCCTCGCGCTACGCGCTCGGGATATAATTGCAAAATAAAAGCAGTTGTTAGTTTTAATGTCAGGTTACAGGCTTCGTGCGAAAACAGTAGCCGTATTATTCACAAAAGCTCTACGGCTATTACAACTAAAAATTGGTTTTTCAGAAATTCCCTATCGCACCAAGTACGATATGCGAATTAAGACTTTTTGCTACTAGACTTTTTGCTGTCCTAGTAGACAGCTGGTTTTCCATGTGCAGTTGAGACTAATACCAGGAGATTCAACTGGGAACTCATTTCCCCACACAATTCTTCCATGAGACAGGGTATAGACAATTTTTTCTTTTGCTTTATAAACAAAATAACAAGACGAAACGGTTATTTAAAAGTCAATAAATACTAAAACCCTTTGTACAAAAATATTTTCTTATACAATAAAATCTTAAAACTAGAACCATCACGTCACACTCCCATGTGCAATCAATGCACAGCACATTCTTGTAAACTGCTGTTGTGTTATGTGAGCATATTGTCTTTGTAGTTATTTGTTGATAATACTGGAATGGGTTAAGTCACACAATGGCACGACCTGTGCCAAACATGATGAAGACAACTGCGCCAACAATATTCACTAATGCAGTTGCATTGAAAACTGCAGCCCAACTATTCGTAACTTCTAATATGTGTCCGGCCATGTACACTCCTACAAAACCAGGAATGGCACCAGCCATATTCATTAAACCTAAAAGGCAGGAAAAAAAAAAAGAAAAAGAGCGTATTAACAGGGATGTATTGCTGGCAGAAAGTGAAATTCACCACATACGTAAAGAGTTTTAGTTTAGCACTCAGGAAATACAGGGTGGTCCACAAAAAAACTGACGACCCAACATTTTCTAGTTAGCACCCCTCAGAATCAGGATATGACAGAAATCAAATCTAATGAAACGGGAAGAATTCTTGGACTTAAAAAATCTTCGGTTGTCAGTTTTTTTGTGGACCACCCTGTACATTTTATTAGCAAAAATAAATTTGAATTGTGTTAATGCTCAAGTCAACTGAACTTATCACCAAAATTTCGCATCTTAGTCCTCCTTTAACAATGAACACGATAGAACTGCAACAATGGTTAGGACTGAGATGGAGTGATACCAGGATTAATGAAGGTCACATCAACATCATGCCTGCTCCTGATATTAAAACAGACATTACAACCTTAATTAAAATTACGAACAGCACCATGAAGAGCTTCGGTTACTTGACCCTGTAAGGACTGCATTTATGTTTTATCTAAAAAAAAAAATAGCTTCCTTCTTACCCACTTGAAGTAATGGAATGAAACCTGTATCATTTTTCAGTTTTACTTAAATTAGGTGGAAGTTTTTAATCCGAGCAGTAGAAAAAGAGAGAATTGCCGTTTGCCAGCCACTGGCTAAATTTTGTTTCTATTGCATTAACACGTTGAGTGCCCATGACGAGTTAATTCATCATACAGTACAGCTGTCCTGAACTGACGAAGAGTTAACTCGTAATATGCACTGGCCTGTTCAATGCTTGTTTTCTAATGATGGGACACAGCTACAGCTAATCCAAAGGTATTGGGCCATTCAGAATGCTTTATTATATTCTACATGGAAATCTTTTTTGTAGTGCTAAATAGTATCACAAGACGCCAGCATGTGTCACGTAGTGACGAGTGTGATTTTCGTGGCAGTCACACTCAGTAGACGACATCGTGCACGCTTTTAGTCACGTAAACAATGTAAGCAAGCACACTGCCGTTTTCAATTGTTTTATAACAGTTTTATAACAAATGGTCTTCTAAACAATGTATAAGAGAACAATAAATATCACTAAGAAAAATTCTACAATGTCAAGTAAATACAATAACGAGTAAACTCGTCATGCGATACAGATAACCTCCATTCATGAGCTTTAGCGGTTCTAGTGTTACCAAATATTTATAGGGTTTGGGTTCTTGGTGTTACTAATACGCTTCAGCACGCATGACGAGTTAACTCGTTATATTTAGTTTTTTTAGGGAATAATACCCTTAGAGAGCACAAATTTTATATTATTTGTATGAATCCAAACATAATAACCAACATATTACAAAAATAAAAAAAATTGGGGCAGGAGGTACATTCAACAATCCAACTTGAGCACTCAACGTGTTAACAAAAGTAAACATTACCTATAAATTTTAGCATTCTTATTGTCGAATGCTGTTTCCCTTTAGGAGATTTAATTGAATTAACCTATTGCCAGTTCCCTAGCCCCAAGGTGCGCACGCGCACCTCACCCCAGAACAGGTATATAAACGCACAGAGCGTTTAATCGTTCATTACTCGTAATGTTTCCAGATGGTGACTCAAGAGGGGAGGTAGGGTGGTACAGTAATGTACATTTTTGTTTATTCAATAGAAACAGAATTTAGCCGGCGACAGCCGGCAATTCTCGCTTTCTATTGCTACAAACTACAAAATATACATTACCTGTAAATTTTAGCATTTACAGTAGATCTAGTCAACAATGGTGGAGGGTACCATTTGACTGGCTTCCTAGTGGTTAGCATAAAACGTAAAAACAGAAAAAAACAGGGACTTTTACTATCTTTATTGGCCCAGAAGAGGGCCACCGTTTACTTTCGTGATGTGGGGGCAGGACGCCACTTCTGGCGGAGATGACGCATCCCAGCTTGTGAAGTCCATCTGTATGGGTCGTCATGTCTCTGAAATAGTGGAAAGTGAAGACTGATGCTTCTCTCCATGCTGCTGCTTGCAGAATCTTTGGAATGGGGATGCCGTTGTCGAAGACCCTTGAAGCAATGCTGGCTCTTAACTCACGTTCTGTGACTCGAATGTTATCAACATGACAATTAATGTTAGAATCTTCATATGCGTTGACTATTACAGTTTTTATCCATTTAGCAAAATCATGGCAGAAGACGCAGTGGTGCATTTAGGGTCTTGGGGGCGCGTTGATAGATGCAATCGGGGGCCCCCCCACCTTAAGTTTTGAATTTAAAGCAAATTATACCCGAAAATATGTTTTATTTTTTAATTTTATCCTTTTTTAATTTGTGTGCATGTCTTAATTTGTTTAGTACAATCTAATTTAAATCAAACAAAAACAAACGGTTATACGTGACGGAAAGCCAATGGGCTCGAGATTGGTTTAATAAATACGGATGCAAACCTATTTACGTTGCCTTTTGGACTTATATGTCAGACT